>CAUYQV010007994.1:0-14569 GCA_963574575.1 Galagoides demidoff
ATTTAAATTTAACTATTCAACTTCTGGACTTATCAGACATCTACAGAACATTTCATCCTAACAAAACTGAATACACATTTTTTCTCATCAGTCCATGGAACATACTCCAAAATCAATCACATCTTAGGCCACAAATCTAACCTCAGCAGATTTAAAGGAATAGAAATTATTCCATGCATCTTCTCGGACCATCATGGAATAAAAGTTGAACTCAGCAACAAGAGGAATCTGCCAAACTGTACAAAAACATGGAAGCTAAGTAACCTTATGCTGAATGCTAGATGGGTCAGAGATGAGTTCAAGAAGGAAATTAACAAATTTTTAGAACAAAATGATAATGAAGATACGAGTTATCAGAACCTCTGGGATACTGCAAAGGCAGTCTTAAGAGAGAAATTTATAGCATTGCAAGCCTTCCCCAAGAGAATATAAAGACAGGAAGTTAACAACTTAATGCAACGTCTCAAGTAGCTGGAAAAGGAATAACATTCCAATTCCAAATCCAGCAGAAGAAAAGAAATAACCAAAATTAGAGCAGAATTAAATGAGATTAAAAGCAAAAGGATTATAGAACAGATCAACAAATCAAAAGGTTGGTTTTTTTAAAAATCAACAAAATCAATAAATCTTTGGCAAACCTAACAATGAAAAAAAAGAAAAAAGTCTCTAATCTTGTCAATCAGAAATGGTAAAGATGAAATAACAACAGATCCTGTAGAAATTCAAAAAATCCTTAATGAATATTATAAGAAACTCTATTCCCAGAAATATGACAATCTGAAGGAAATTGATCAATACTTGGAAGCAAATCATCTCTCAAGACTTAGCCAGAATGTAGTGGAAATGTTGAACAGACCTATATCAAGCTCTTAAATAGCATCAACTATACAAAATCCCCTAAAAAGAAAAGCCCAGGACCAGATGGCTTCACATCAGAATTCTAATAGAAAAAGACAGAATACTATCCAACACATTCTATGAAGCTAACATCACCTTGATATCCAAACCAAGACAAGACCCAACAAGAAAAGAAAATTATAGACCAATATCACTAGTGAATAGTGATGCAAAAATATTCAACAACATCTTAACAAACAGAATCCAGCAACACATCGAACAAACTATACACGACGACCAAGTGGATTCGATCCCAGGATCTCAAGAATGGTTCAACATACGTAAATCTATAAATGTAATTCATCACATAAACAAATCAAAAAACAAAGACCATATGATTCTCTCGATTGATGCAGAAAAAGCATTTGATGATATCCAGCATCCCTTCATGATCAGAACACTTAAGAAAATTGGCATAGAAGGGACATTTATTAAATTGATAGAGGTCATCTATAGCAAACCCACAGCTAATATTGTATTGAATGGAGTTAAGTTAAAATCATTTCCACTGAGATCAGGAACAAGGCAAAGTTGCCCATTGTCTCCATTGCTCTTTATCATTGTAACGGAAGTTTTAGCCATCATAATCAAGGAAGAAAAAGCAATTAAAAGTATCCATATTGAGTCAGAAGAGATTAAACTTTCATTCTTCACAGATGATATGATTGTATATCTGGAAGATACCAGGGTTTCTACTACTAAACTCTTAGAAGTGATCAAGCAATACAGCAGCATCTCAGGTTACAAAATCAACACTCATAAAGCAGTAGTCTTTGTACACACCAACAGCATCCAAGCTGAAAAAACAGTCAAGGACTCTATTCCATTCACAGTAGTGACAACGAAGATGAAATATTTGGGAGTTTAATAACAAAGGACATGAAAGATCTCTATAAAGAGAACTATGAAACTCTAAAAAAAGAAATAGCTGACAATGTTAACAATTGGAAAAACATACTATGCTCATGGCTGGGAAGAATCAACATTCTTAAAATGTCAATAGTACCCAAAGCAATATTTAATTTTAATGCAATCCCCAATAAAACTCCACTGTCATACTTTAAAGATCTAGAAACAATAATACTTCATTTTATATGGAATCAGAAAAAACCTCGAATAGCAAAGACATTACTCAGGAATAAAAACGAAGCAGGAGGAATTATGTTACCAGACCTTAGACTATACTATAAATCTATAGTGATCAAAACAGCATGGTAGTGGCACAAAAATAGAGAGGTAGATGTATGGAACAGAATAGAGAGCCAAGAGAGGAATCCAGCCACCTACTGTTATCTGATCTTTGAACAAGTTAATTAAAAATATTGAGTGGGGAAAAGATTCCCTATTTAACAAATTGTGTTGGTCTAACTGGATGGTGTCCTGTAGAAGACTGAAACTAGACCCACACCTTTCACCATTAACTAAAATAGACTCTCACTGGATTAAAGATTTAAACTTCAGACATGAAACTATAAACATACTAGAAGAAAGCATAGGGAAAACACTTGAAAAAATTTGCTTAGGCAAAAATTTTATGAGGAGGACTCCTCGGGCAATTGAAGCAATGTCAAAAATACACTTTTGGGATCTGATCAAACTAAAAAGTTTCTGCACAGTCAAGAACACAGTAAATAAAGTGAGTAGATGGCCTTCAGAATTGGAGAAGATATTTTCTGGTTATGTCTCTGACAAAGGTTTAATAACCAGAATCCACAGAGAACTCAAATGTATTAGCAAGAAAAAAAACAAGTGATCCTATCTCAGGGTGGGCAAGGGACTTGAATAGAAATTTCTCTAAAGAAGATAGGTGCATGGCCTACAGATAAATGAAAAAATGCTCTCCATCCTTAATCATCAGAGAAATGCAAATCAAAACTACTTTGTGGTACCACCTAACCCCAGTAAGATTAGCCCATATCGCAAAATCCCAAAACCAGAGAGAGATGTTGGCATGGATGTGGAGAAAAGGGAACACTTGTACACTGCTGGTGGGAATGCAAATTAATTTGTTCCTTTTGGAAGGACATCTGGAGAACACTGAGAGAACTAAAAATAGACCTGCCATTTGATCCCACAATTCTTTTATTAGGTATATATCCAGAAGACTGAAAATTGAACTACAACAAAGATATTTATATCAGAATGTATATTGCAGCCCAATTCATAATTGCTAGGTCATGGAAAAAGTCTAAATGCCCATTGACTCATGAATGGATCAATAAATTGTGGTATATGTACACCACGGAATACTATGCAGCCCTAAAGAAAGATGGAGACTTTACTTCCTTCATGTTTATATGGATGAAATTAGAAAATGTTCTTCTCAGCAATGTATCTCAAGAATGGAAGAAAAAGTATCCAATGAGCACAGCCCTATTCTGAAACTAATTTATAGCTTTTATAGGAATGTCATAACCTAATTATTGCCTTAGTATGTGGGAAGGGGGTGGGATAGGGGAGGCGAGGTGGGTGGATAGGGGGAGGGAGGGTGATTGGTGGGGTCACCTCTATGGTTTATCTTACAAGGGTGCAAGTGAATCTTTCTAAAAGCAGAGTATGAATGTCTCGACTCAATAACTAAGAGAATGACATGAAGGTTATGTTAACCATTTTGATGAGAGTATTTCAAATTGTATATGAAAACAGCACACTGTAACCCATAATTGCATTAATGTACATAGTTATGCTACAAGAAATAATAAAAAAAAGGATTGCAGTTCATTCCCTCTCCACCATCACAGTAAGATAAATATTATGTTATAGGATTTATCCTGCTTAATTTGAGTAAAGGTTATCACTCACAGATACATTAAATTTTTACAAAACCGTTTCTTTTTCTCATACTCATGATTCTTCCTTTCAAAATTAACTTTGTTAAAACAAGAACATGCATTCTCCCCCACCTGAGACCTCCCTACATATGAGGGGGGGCATCCATCAGACAGACAGGTGCAATACTGGACACTATAGAAGAGATTGATTCCTTCCAAGAGTCAGGTGGCACCTATGCCTGTGAATGGATGTGAAGATAGGGACTTTTCCTCCTCTCCCTCCCACTACTATGGATACAGTCATGGCTGTGCCATTAACGGCTTGGCATGGATGTGCCAGGAGATGGCCACTCTGGTGCTTTTAGTGGTGGTTGTGCCACCACTGATGGTGTGTATATTCTGGCTGGACTTGCACAGAGGGGCCTTTCCTCCTCATTACATGGAATTGCAGCTTACTGCAGCTGAGTATAGGCAGGGAACAAAACTGTTCATCTTGAGCTGAAGAGAGAGTTTCTTTTCTAAGGCCATTTTAGTGGATAGTCATGGGACAGGTATTTTCCTGTGCCCTCAGTTACACTGTGGTCTCATGATATCTGAACTGAAAGTAATGAGACCCAGGACAAGGGTATGACAGAAAAGAGAATCAAGATCATGCTCACCCAGTATGTGAATGTGGTGCAACCCCTCAGCAAAAACTTTCACATATTTCATTGTGAGGACCCCCCATCAGGGCTAGTGCCTCCACTCATCATGAAGTGGTGTCCAAGGATGAACTTGGCTGTCTATCTTTGTTTCCCCTCATTATAGGGCTGAGGAGGAAACTTAGAGCATTGAGAATTGCATAGAATAATACAGCATCTGAGATATGAGAGCCCCTCTAAGTGAACAAAGATCAAGCACACACCTATCAGCTTCTCCCATAGCCAGCTATTATCTGTAAGGGCCAAATACTGGCCTGGAGATTGAATTGCATAACCCAGTATAAAATATTTTGATATAAAGGCATAGTGCTAGAGAATGAGATAAGGTTTCTGTATCCTCCTCAGTCCCAGTTCTGCAGAAGGTAGTTAGCCTTCTCACATATACAGTACATTGGTACTGCAAACAGAATTTGAGAAAGCCATTGCATAAAGGCTATGTATAACCAAGAAATGCAAATAAAGCTTTGTCTCTTAGAAACCTCCCAGAATAGGAGTCAAACATCTAAACAGAACATATACTATAGGCACATCCTAAATAGAGTAAAAAATAAACAGAGAAACACAAAAGTAAATTCAATAACAAGAATCAATAACTTCTTTAGATAAGAAGAAAGCCGCGTCAAAAATTTAGCAATATTAAAAATATGTTTTGAGATACAAACAAAGAACCCCACACACTAGCTCTCAAAGAATGGATCCCAACTAAATGGAAATTCTGAAATGACAAAGAATTCAAAGTATGGCTTATAAGAAGCTCAGTGAAAGTCTAAAATAAGTGAGAAAATCAGAAACAGTTCAGGATATGAATGCAAACTTTACTAAAGAGATAGATATTAATAAAAGGACCATTTGGAAATGAAAAATTCATTGAAAGAATTAAAAATTACAGTAAGAAGCTCTAGCAATAGAATAAACCAAGTAGAAGAAAGAATTTCATAGCTTGAAGACAGATTTCCTCAAATTAACAATGACAGAAATAAGGAGAAAAAATAATTAAAAAAATGAACAAAGCCACTGAGAAACATGGAGTTATGTAAAGCATCCAGGCATTTGAGTCACAGATATTCCTGAGGAAGATGAAGAAAAAGTAGGAATTATGGAAAGCCTATTTGATGGAATAATTGATGAAAACCTCTCTGGTCTTGGAGGATATTTAGATATCCAGATACAAGAAGCTCTGTGAACACTAGGAAGATACATTGTGAGATAAAATTGAACAATGCATATAGTTATCAGACTATCCAAAATCAATGGGAAAGAAAAAAATTCTAAAAGCAGCAGAATATATGTGTTTAATCACCTGGAAAAGAAATTATATCATAATAACAGCAGACTTTTCTGCAGATGCTTTACAAGCCAAGACAGATTAGGGTCTTATTTTCAGTCTTCTTATACAAACAAAAAAACTCTGTCAGACAACAATTTTTTATCCTCTTTAACTAAGCTTCATCAATGATGGAGAAAAAAAATCATCTTTCTTAGGCAAATAAGCATTAAATAAATTCATCACCACTAGACTAGCTTTACAAGAAATAGTCAAAGTATATCTAAACATGGAAACAATAGGATTACACTCACAATCATAAAAGCACACAAAATTACAAAACTCACAGGTACTATAAAGGAATTACATAATTGAGATTACAATGCAACTAGGTAACAATTAACATTACAACATTAATAAAACTTCACATGTCAATATTATCCTTGAGTATAAATGAACTAAATGTAAATGATCCACTTAAATTATATATACTGTTGGAATGGGCAAAACCCAAAAGTCAACCATATGATTTTTAAGAAGAAACTCAGAAGCAGGTATTTTTATGTCACAAACAAACAAACAAACAAACAAAAAAACAAAACAAAACAAAAAACCCTAAAAATCACAACGTACATAAAATTCACGAGATTGAAAAAAGGAGAAGGTCATTATATAATGATAAAGGAATAAATTCAACAAAAGATGGAGTAATCACATATATGATTATTATATATTGATTACTATATATATGATTACTATATATTGATTATTATATATATATATCATACTATATATATGATTACTATAATCACACGTAATAATTATGTGTGATTATTATATATATATATATATCTCCACCTAATGCTTGAGCCCCCAGATTCATAGAACAAATATTTTTAGACCTAAGAGAAGAGATCGACAACAATATAATAACAGTGGGGGACTTCAACACATTGCTGACACTGCTAGGCAAATCATGAAGGCATAAAGTCAGCAAATAAATCTTAGATACAAACTAGACTGTCTATTAAATGGACCCAAAAAACAGTTATAAAATATTTCACCAACAACTACAGAATATACACTTTTCTTATATGCACTTGGAACATTTTTCAAAATAGGTGGTATTATTGGCCACAGAACAACTCTTAATAAATTACATAAATTGAAATTACATCGAGCATCTTCTACGACTATAGTAAGATGAAACTAGAAATAAATACCAAGAGAAACTCTCAAAACTGTAAAAATATATGGAATTTCATAAATGACTCCTGAATTATCTTTGGACAAATGATAAAATTATGGGTGAAATAAAAAATTTAAATGAATGAAAATAAAGAGCATACTGAAACTTTTGAGAAACAGCAAAATCAGGGCTATGAGGTACATTTATAGCACTATAGGTCTGTATCAAAAAGATGCTAAAAAATTAACAATATAAAGATACACCTCAAGGAATACAAAAAAAAAATGTTAGAGCATTAGCTAAATAAACCAAGGAAAAAGAGAGAAGATTCAAATAAGCATAATCGGAAATGATAAAATTGGCATAACAACCAATATCCAAGTAAGGCAAAAGATTATCAGAGACTACTATAAGCATCTCTGTGCACAGAGCTAGAAAATCTATAGAAAACGCATAAATTCCTGGAAATAACCTTCCAAGTTTGAACCAGGAAAAGATTGAAGTCCTAAAGAGAAAAATAATGAGTAATAATACTGGATTACTAAGAAAAAAATCTCACAACAAAAATAAACCCCAGACAAGGTGGATTTGTGGCCACATTTTATTAGATATACAAAGAACTTGTACAAATCCAACTGAAAGGGTTCCACAAATCCAGAGGGAGAGAATCCTCTTTAAGCCATTTCACTGTGTATTACCCTGATACCAAATCCAGGCAAGAACATAACAAAAAATAAAAACTACAGTCTAGTATTCCTGATAAGCATAGATACATAAATCCTAAGTAAAATCCCAGAAAACTAAATCCAATAGCACATCAAATAGATAATATACCATGACAGAGTGGGTTTTATTTCAGGCATTCAAGGATAACTCACAACATATAGAGAACGGAAAACAAAAACCACATGATCATCTTAATAGAGAAAGAAATGTCATTAAATTGAGCATTTTTTCATGATGAAAATCCTCAAGAAATATGGCATTGAAGGAACATACCTAAAAATAATAAAAACCATATATGATAAACCCACAGCCAACATCATATGGAATGGGGAAAAGTTGAAAGTCTCCACCTACAGACTGGCATAAGACAAGGACGCCCACTTTCACCATTTATATTCAACATAGTACTAGAAATCCTATACAGAGCAATCAGGGATAAGAAAGAAAGATCATCCAAATTGAAAGGAGGAAGTCAAATTATATCTGTTTGTTGATAATGTGATGTTATACCTACAAAACCCTAAGGACTCCTCCAATGACTTCTAGATTTGATAAATAACTTCAGTAAAGTTTCAGGATACACTATCAATGGACAAAAATAAGCAGAATTTTTATACATCAACAACAATCTGAGAATCAAATCAAGAACTGAATTCCATTTGTAATAGCTCCAAAAAAGGTACACAGGAATACTTATAACCAAGGAGGGGAAAGATGTCTACAATGAGAACTACAAAATACTGATAAAAGAAATAATAAATGACACAAACAAATGAGAAAAACATGATTGGAAGAGTTAACATTGTTAAAATTACCTACTACAGCTAGAGACAGCTTCTTTTCAGCTATGTGTGGTGAGATTACTGGAGAAAAGACTCCAAGCACGTCTGGCTTGTGGGCTCTGCCCAGAAACATCCGCTCAAGGGCACAGAGAGGCAGAGGGAGACTTCAAGACCAGAAGCAGTGGAGAACTGGCTCAAGAGCAAGTACTTGCATGTCCAACAGAGTTCTTCCTTGAAGCAGTGGTGGTAATAGTTTATGGACAGAGAAGATCTGCCCTGCAGGTTTTTATTTATTTATTTTTTTTGGACTTGGGCTCTTGGTTGAGCTACCTTGGGAGAGCTTGGGTGAGCAAGCAAGTGATTTTTTTTTTTCTGGAGACAAAGTCTCACTTTGTCACCCTTTGTAGAGTGCTGTAGCATCATAGCTCACGGCAACCTCAAACTCTTGGGCTCAAGTGATTCTTTTGCCTCAGCCTCCCAAGTAGCTTGGACTACAGGCACCCACCACAACACCTGGCTATTTTTAGAGGTGGGTTCTCACTCTGGCTCAAGCTGGTGTTGAACCTGTGAGCTCAGGCGATCCACCCACCTTGGCCTCACAGAGTGTGGGGATTGCAGGCACAAGCCACTGCATCTTGCTCAAAGGGAGTGATTTTGAACAGCACCCAGGGGCTGGGATTGAGCTTCTGGGTGGAGCAGAGCTTTCATTGTTCGGTGCCAGGCCAGGCCCAGACATTGTGAGAAAGCTGCTTTATAGCCTCAGCCTTCAGAGTTCTAGTGTGAGGCCTGTTCTGGCACACTTGATAAATGGGACACACACACCTGGAGAGATTTGAGTGATACACACTTTACTTGGAAAGCCACTGCATGGCTAAAGGACACAGTTTGAAAGGGTCAAGCTGTGTCTACGAAGCAGGCTGAGTAGAGCTTCAGGAACCCAACAATGCAGGAATTGAGGGCAAAGAAGTCAAGAAGATGGGCCCACATCTCCTCAGTAACACATAAGCTTCCAGTCTCCATCTTATATAGCTGTATTAGCATTGTGCTTAGCATCTCTTACTCCAGAAGTTCATCTATTGCGCAGGAAATATACAGGAAGGTATGTGTGTGTGTGTATTTAATTTATCTTTTATTTATTTTATATATTTTATTTATTTAATTTTTTAAACTTACTTCCCCCTAGAATTTTCTTTTACTTTTTTTCTACTTTGTTCTCCTGTAATTATAATTTTTCACTGTTCCCTTCTTTAACAATGAGGGCTTCATTTATGCTAGTTTTTCTGCCTCTGTTATTGGTTTTATTCACCCAATTTTATCTTTTAAGGTTTTTCATTTGTGTGTTTTGGTTGATTTATAGTTTTTTTGTTTGTTTGTTTTTGTTTTTTTTTGTTTTGTTTTTTGAGACCGAGCCTCAAGCTGTCACCCTGGGTAGAGTTATGGCATCAGAGCTCACAGCAACCTCCAATTCCTGGGCTAAAGCGATTCTCCTGCCTCTGCCTCCCAAGTAGCTAGGACTACAGGCACCTGCCACAATGCCTGGCTATTTTTGTTGTTGTTGTTGTTGTTGCAGCCATCATTGTTGTTTGGTAGGCCCAGGCTGGATTAGAACCCGCCAGCTCAGGTGTACGTGGTTGGCACCTCAGTTGCTTGAGCCACAGGAGCTCAGCCAGTATTTTTGTTTTTGTTCTCTATTTGGTAGAGGTTGGGTCCTGTGTCTCTTCAGGCTGGCAAAGATCTCATGACCTCAAGGGACCCATACAACCCAGTCCCCAGAGGTTGGGATATGTGGTTGTGGGTCAAAGTGCCCTACTGTATACCACCATTACTCCTGTCTCTCTTTCTGTTCCTCTTTTCTTTTTGTCAGTCTTCCCTTTTATTCCTCCCCTTTCATTTCTCTTTTCTCTTTTTAAATCTTTTACATCTTCTTGCTCTTTGCTCTTGTCTTCCTTTTAGCCCTACATGAAAAGAACATTTCAACATCTTAGGCCAGAGGCATGGTAACTTAAAAAGCAGGAGGAAGTGAATAAAAAAATAGGGCAAGGAAACAGACAAAAATAAAACACTCATGAGGATGAAACAGCAGAAAAATCCTGACAACATGGAAAACTAGAACAGAGCAACTCCTCCAAGGGATTATGAGGTAGCTACTGCAGAGAATTCCACCTATAAAGAAATGTTAGAAATGACAGAAAGGGATTTAAAATATGGATTGTAAAAATAAATAAGGAAATTTCTGAGAAAGTGGAAAATAACCAAAAGGAAATCCAAAAACAGAATCATATGAGAGATGAAAGATAAGACGAGAATTCTGGGAAGATGGCCGACTGGTAGCAACCCTCATCAGAGGCTCCTGAGCAAAGGAAGAAAAACTGGATGAAACCAGACTAAGAAGCCAAAGATAAGGAGCTAAGCCAAGAAAGAAGTTCAGCAAACTGTAACTCCAAGGAAGAGCATTCAAGAAAACAAATTATAGGTACAAAGCCCATTGACTAGAGTATGGGAGACCACTCCCCCAAGCAGGAGGCCTGCTGCAGCTTATCTGCGAATGAGCAGGGAAGAAAATAACTCTCATTTTACCTTGGTGGAGAGAGCTATTAAACTCCAGGTCTCTTTCTTCCGGGAGGTCCCACTGTGAACTTAGACACCACCCCACCAGGCATAAAATTTAACAGATATTTTTCCCTACAAGTCCAAACTCCCAGTCCACCCTTTCCCCCTCACATGGCCGTCTGAAGCTCTGCCCTTTGCAGAGCACAAAGTGTTTGGTTTTGTCTTGAGAGTCCTGGGCATAGTGTGGACCACCAACCATTAGGATGAAATCTGTGACTGACGGGGAAGAAAGAGGGTGTGGGGAAAAAAGGGACACTCAGCAGGTGAAAGAGCACTCCCCTGGTTATGACTATGCCCAGCCAGTGGTAGTGTTGACCCTTGGTTTGGCCTGTGTCTGGCGGGATGGGGTGCAGAATCCCCAGCTCTGACAGCACCTACAGCAGGAGAGTGGTTGCCTCATGTGGACTGAGTTTGGCAGATAAGGCTGGTCTCTGCTGGGCCTGTGAGCAGAGGCTTAATAGGCGTGGACTGTGACCTGAGAGCAAGGGTGTGATTTCCTGATTCCAAGAGAATCCTGAGCAGTGTCTTACTGGGTGTGAACCAAGCCCTGAAGGCTGGGGCATACTCTACTGCCTCCAGTGAGGCTGGTGATCAGAGGCTTACCAGGTGAGGACTGAGACCTGTGGGTGGAGTGTGGTGCCCTCAGTCTAACAGAGCCTGAGAACAGAGGCTTGCCAGGCAGTAAACTGAGAATGGCGGGGGGGGGGCATGGTCCCCAAACTCCAAGTGGTCTGGCAAGTAGAGTCTAGCTGTTTGTGGACTGACACCAGAGGGCAGGCCCGGTGCCCTGACTCCAACAATGCCTGCAAACAGAGGCTTGCCAGGCAGTGGACTGAGACTGGCAGGAGGGGGCGTGGTCCCCTGACTCCAACTGGTTTGGCAAGCACTACTCCAGGCCCTACTCCAGAGACTAGCTGTGTGTGAAATGAGACTGGTAGGAGGGGGCGTTACCCCTGGCTCCAGCTGGGCCTGTAAGCAGAGAAGCAGAAAATAGTGTGGACTGAGTCTGGCAGGTGGGAGTGTGGATCCCTGATTCCAATTGTGCTTTGAATCCCTTTTTTTTTTTTTTAATTATCCTTCAATCCCTCTTTGTTGGGCAGGGTTTGCACTGCCAGAGACAAGTTGGTCAGAACCCATGTTTGGGGATGTCTACTCTGGGATATTCTGAGGCTGACCTTTGAAGTTCTATAGTGGAAAATATCTTATGGGTGGGGGCTGGGCCCTGGAGCTATTTGTATCTCTTCACAGTGGAGATTTAAATTTAATAGGGTGATTTCTTAGGATAGGGTAGATGTTGGCTGATATCAAAACAGAGCCAGCCTGCACTATTTCATCAAGTAGGTCCTCAGAGTCTCCAGGCAAAACTCTGAAAGGGCTCTTTTTAAGATTGTAGGAGATAAGCCACAATTACAAAGCCTAGGGCTCTGGTAAAGGGCTACTTCTACTAACCGGGAACCCCAATCCAAACACCCTACCAGTTCTAATAACCAAACAGTAAAAAATAAATATGGTGCAGACTCAACAGAAGAACTCTGGGAATGTGAATAACCAGAGTAGATCAACCCGCCCAAAAAATGACAAAGGAGATACAACTGAAGATGCCATGTATAGACAAATGGCAGCAATGTCAGAAATTAAATTCAGAATATGGATTGTAAATTAGATAAATAGAATGGAAGAAAAGATGGAAATTAAATTCCAAAGAGTAGTTCTAAAGTTGTCTCAGGTCACCCAAGATATGGGCATAATGAGAAAAGAAATAGCAGAGCTCAAGGAAATGAAAAAGTTAGTTGAGGAGCTCCAAAATATAGTGGAATCCCTCACTAATAGAGTTGACCAGGCAGAAGAAAGAATCTCTGAAACTGAGGACAAAGCTTTTGAAAGTTCCCAAACACTCAACGAGGTAGACAAATGGAGATTAAAAACTGATCATTCCCTGAGAGAGTTGTGGGATCACTTCAAAAGATGAAAAATTTGTCTTATAGGAATTCCTGAAGAAGAAGATGGTGGTCCTAAAGGTACAGATGCTCTACTCCAAGAGATTTTGGAGGAGAATTTTCAAAACATTGGAAGAGATTCAGAACTTCAGATAGCAGACAGTTTCAGAACCCTAGCAAGACTCAATCCAAATAAAGCATCTTCTAGACACATTGTGATTAACTTTGTCAAAGTTAAGATGAAGGAGAAAATTCTGCAAGCATCCAGACACAAGAAAAACATTACCTACAAAGGGAGAATTAACAGAATGTTTGCAGATCTCTCAGCTGAAACGTTTCATGCCAGAAGAAGATGATCATCAACCTTCAATCTCTTAAAAAACAAAACAACTTCCAGCCCAGGATCCTCTATCCAGCTAAACTGAGTTTCCTTTGCAATGGAGAAATCAAATACTTTAATGACATAGACATGTTGAAGAATTTTGCCATAACTAAACTGGCTGTCCTGGATATTCTCAGGCCCATCCTCCACAATGACCAGTGCAATGTTCTTCCTCCAGTGTAAACTCACGCAGAAATTTTTTGAACAAAACACAACTTCCACAGTGGTGAAAGGATTAAAAATGTCCACTGGACATCTGAAAATCATGACACCCAAAACACAACCAGGCTTATCAATTCTCTCAATTAATGTGCATGGTTTAAATTGTCCTCTAATGAGGTACAAGGCTGGCTGATTGGATACATAAACTCAGACCGGACATCTGCTATATACAAGAGTCTTGCCTTACCTTAAAGGATAAAAATAGAGTCAGGGTGAAGTGATGGTCTTGTATAATACAGGCAAATGGAAACCAGAAAAAAGCAGGGGTTGCAATTTTAGTAGCAGATACAATTGGCTTTAAACCAACAAAGATAAAGAAAGATAAGGAAGGAGACTACATATTTGTCAAGGGAAACAGCCAATATGAAGATATTTCAATAATGAACATTTATGCACCCTACCAGAATGCTCCCCAATTCATAAAGCAGACTGTAATGGATATGAACAACTTGATATCTTCCTACACTATAATAATTGGAGATTTTAACACCCCTTTGACATTTTTGGATAGATCCTCCAAGAAGAAACTGAACAAAGAAATATTAGACTTAAACCTGACCCTATAACAAATGGACTTTACAGACCTCTACAGAACATTTCACCCTAATAAAACTGAATATATATTCTTCTCATCAGCCCATGGGTTATCCTCTAAAATAGACCATCTCCTAGGATACAAGTATAACCTCAGCAAATTTAAAAGTATAGAAACTATTCTTTGTATCTTGTCAGACCACCATGAAATAAAAGTTGAACTCAACAGCCCTGGGAATCGCGATACTTGAACAAAGTCATGGCAGCTGGGTCAAAGATGAGATTAAGAAGGAAATCACCAAATTTTTGGAACTAAATGAAAACAAAGACACAAATTATCAAACCTGTGGGATACTGCAAAGGCAATCCTAAGAGGGAAATTTTATAGCATTGGAAGCCTTCATCAAGAAAATAGAAAGAGAGGAGGCCAACAACTTAATGGATCTCCTCAGACAACTAGAAAAGGAAGAACATTCCATCCCTAAACCCAGGAGAAGAAAATAAATAACCAGAATTAGGGCAGAATTAAATGAAATTGAAACAAAAGGACCATT
>CAUYQV010008002.1:0-13739 GCA_963574575.1 Galagoides demidoff
AATATGACAACATATCAAAGCAGCATATACCTCAATGATTTGTATTTCCCAGCAGAGATCTTGCAAAGATATTCCTTCCAAAACGACATGAAGGCTGTGTTGATCAGTTTGATGGAAGTATTTCAGATTGCATGTGAAAACCCCACACTGTACCCCAGAAGTGTATTAATGTACATAGTTATCATTCAATAAAAAAATTAAAAAAAAAAAAAAAGATATTCCTTCCAATTCCACAAACGCAATTGACATACTTTACTTGAAGAGGAAAAAATGGAGGGAGGGAGAACGGAACAGAGTAGGGAGGAGCATAAAGATTACGAAACCTTGAAGAAATTCAAGCTCATGCTTTTAGAATTCAGGTCACCCTGCCTTACATAGTTTAAAAGTAGAATTACTTTCAAAGAATACATACTTCCTCTGAGCTATGATACATATTTCCTTTTAATGTATCATATTGCAGCAACAGCTGAAATGAACATCTAGACATCAGAAACACTTCTTATTCCCACCTACTGCTTTTTTACCTCAGGCATCAAAACTAATGAAACCTATTATCCAGAACATTGAGTTCAGCAACCACATTGGCCATGGCAAATATTGGAGGGGGGAGGAGCACTTTCAGGGATGGCACTCCTTATTCAGCCATTAAAATCACTGAAAATCAGATTTTGCTCCTAACTCCAGAAATACAAGCAGATTAAAGCAAGGAACCCGAAACAAGAGGTTGCTTCCCAGTTAGATTTCAGTGACAAACTGCTAAAGATAACACAGCTCTGAATCAAGGGTTTATAATTTGCCCAATGCCTTTGTTTTCAACCTTTATTTTGAACACATATAAAACACACTATAGTTTGGGGGAAGGGGGACGAGTAGAATTTTTGTATTATTAAATCTACTTCATAAGAACTACAATAAAGCAGACACTAAATAGAAACCATTTGTCAATTTAGTTATATGGATATCAAATGAAATAATACTTTAAATATATGTGTTAAGATTTTAATCTATCTGCCTTCTTAAAAATTGACTTACAAAAAAATTACATAATAAAGTAGAATACATTATTTCTGAAAACATAGCATTATACCCCCCAAAATCGAATTATATGCACCTATATAACACCACTGACTGATCACAGTTACATTGCCTGTAAATTGCTTTATAAAATCTACATCTGAAGTCATTAATAACTAAACAAATTTATTGCTTATATCAATAGATTGATTTCTTTAATTGTTTGTGGATACAGAATATTTGGTATCACTCAACAAATCAATGTTGGAAATAGATTTTAACCTTCCCAATGTCATTTCACGAATCAAAAAAGAATAAGGGATGGGGAGTTATATCAAAATGTTCCATGTGTTCTGACCTATTTACTGTTTTAAATGATCACAAATAGTGATAATATTTGGCAGACAGAAGCACAATTATAACTAAAAATTTCAACAGCATAATGTCTTCCTATGGAATCTCTAACAGTCTAACAGCATGGGTTCTCTGGCAGTTCCAAGATAACCAGAATTTTAATGATGGTTTCTATAAAGCACTATAGCAGTTGAGACATGACCCAAGTTAGCATTTCAATGGATCATAAGAGTCCATGTAAAGCCAATAAACTTTAAATTGAAGGAGATCATAAAACTAAATTTCTAGATAAATTGTACCAGTCTTTCAAAAGGCAACTGCTACATAAAACAGGCTGTGATGTTACTTTCATAGCTGCACACTGCAAAAGAAACCTTGTACAATGGCTGTTAATGACTTCTAAAAACCAAACTTGCCCCCCTTTGCTACTTCTATCACAGATTTTTAAATAAGTATTGCTGTTTTACCCCCTAAAACTATTAATATGCTCTTAATTGACATGCTCTGAAATGCATTAACAAATAAGGGTCTGGAAACACAATCATCAAAATTAACATTATCTTTGATCACTGGAGTTAAGTTTTCTTCTTTGCCACTTTGTGTATTTTCCAGACTTTCTTCAGTAAACATGCACTCCTTTTACAAGCACACATCATATTTGAAAAACAATTTTAAAATAAGGCAATTTCTCTTTATTGAACAAGGCTACATGTTCAGAAATTACAAGGATGATGACACTTTTAAAACCAGAATCATCACATGAAAAAATTAAATTTCAAGAAGGAAAACCACAAGTGTGGTTCATTAGAGCATATATATTTAAATCCATCAATGCTACAAACACATTTTATAAACTTTCTCTAGGACAATGATTTTCATAAAGATGACTCAACTATTGATTTCAACATTGGAAAGCAGTAAAAATTTGAAGTATTTCCTTCCACTCTTCAAACACAACCTGATTTGAAACAAACACACCAGCTTGCTACTAAAATTCTGATAAGGCAAGTCCCCAAATTGCCTTTTACACTAAAGCACAAACAGTTGTCTGTCACTGCTATTACTGTGAGTAATCCTCGCAGCTGTAACTGTTTGAAATGCAGCTGTCTTGTTGGCGTTCTCTCCCCACCCCCACTCATCCAGCATTTATGTCCTTGCTACAATAATCTTAAAGAGCATTTTACAGGAGGCTTAGCCCTGGCTGAGGGCACTCTGCGGCATGACCGAGAGAACATGGAAACACGATTCATTAGACACGCCTGGAGTGATAACAATGGTGTTGCTTCTTACTGCCTTTCATTTCATACATCAGGCTGAGACTAATGCATTCTCGTTACACAACAAGCACATTTATAGACAGGAAAAAACTGTAATCACCTTTGATTAAGAGACAGCATATTTTTCCTATATGAGCCGCCAGCCATACTGACATAGTAATTATTTTTTAACTGACAGGTTAAAACAGCAAATGTAGCAAAAATCTGCTCATCTGCTGAGAGGAGGGAAAGAGAAATAGAGAGGAAAAGAGATGGAGGGAGAGGGAGAAGAGAGAGGGAGGGAGAAAGAGGGGGAAGAGAGGGGGAGAGGGGAAGGAAGGAGAGGGGGGAGGGAAGGAGAGGGAAAGAGAGAGACTGACCACAGTGATTAGAACATGTTCAGTGCCATCTCCTTGAGACCTGAGTAGTACCTTGGCTTGTATTTCAGTTGGACAGTCTATGGCAAATAAGAGACCCTTTTAAAGTCAATTCATTCTCTATAACCAATTCTTTGGAAGCTAAACTAACAGATTTTTTTGGTCATTTTAACATTATTACTGACCTTTTCTACTTCTTTCATCACAGCACTTCAAAATTCAACAGACATATTAATCCCCTTGTCTTTTTCCTTCATCTTACTCTTACTACAAAATAACTTACTTTCCTTTATATAAAACTGCAAGACAGAAAAACTGCTTTCTATTGTAGCAGTTTTGGAAAATGTAACTTTGATTAAAAATAGGAACGTGGAATAATTATGTCAGTCTTATCATTTCATTCAACATCCATCAATCACAGCACCTAGTGAAGGTTTGAGCTGTAAACATAAAAGCCCTAATTTAAATTTTAAAAAGTCATAAAGCCATATTATACTGACAACATGCAAAGTCAATTTTCTTATAGAATTTTAAAAGGTGAATCACCTCCCTACATGCTTGCACAACTGCAGTCTTCTGTTGGTTTATGTACGTGTGTTGCTGGGTTGCAGTTTATGGAGAGTTTAAGAGGTGACAGCAAAAAAAAGTATTTGCCAGAAATTCAATGATTATAGTTAAGCCAAAATGTTGAAAAGTATTTTTTCAAGATTAGCCGATTCTGTATAATGAAGCAATGGTTAGTCTCTTTTTTACGCTTTCTATAACATGATTGTATTTTACAGTAAGAATGTACTACAAAACAAAACAATTTGCATATGAGAAAATTTGTTAAAACAAAAAAGAAACAAAAATAAGCAAAAAATGTTTACAAAACTATGAAATCTAAAATAGCTTTTAAAAAGATGGTTGTATAGACAGATGCTGTGGCATATGACATGTACTCCCAGCAACTCCAGAGGCTGGGGCAAGAAAATCCCCTGAGCCCATGTACTCAAGGCTTAGCCCTGGCAACCCATGATAATGTCTTGAAAAAATAATTTTTAAAAAAACTATATAGAATGAACCAATTTTTATAAAACTGCAAGAATTTTTGTAAAACAGCAAGATTCTTGAGCAATTTTAAATACTGGATTATTATAGAGTTTTCTGACCTATACTACCACGACAAGTTAGGAAATATGCTGCCTTTCCCTAATGCAGTGATTGTTAATTATTTCCAATAATTAAATTATTTTAGAAACATGTTCAAAGCACAGTAAGTATATTCTTTTTTAATTTTTTTTTGAGAAACATAGTTTTTAACTATAGGTTCAAGTGTGCTATGAGATAAAGAGCTGAAAAACACTGCCTTAATGTATTCTAGAGATAAACCATTGAACTCTAATATGCATTTAAACATAGTGTGTTTTGAAGAGAAGTCTAATGTATACCATACTTTATTAGAATTACACAAGCTTAAAATTTCTATCATGTGGATTCAAGTAATTAAGTCTTATTACAAAGGATAGCATCTATATAAATTTCCACTCTCTAAGTACCCAATCCAAATCATCTTATTTTAGTCATTTCCTCCCAAACTAATCAAATTATTTGTACACACTTTTCCTGATTGTCTTCTGGTTGGAAAAGACATAATTAATCAATATAAAACATGTCACCACAAGCATAGAAGTTTTTAATTTAAAAAATCAGTTTGAATGTACTCTTGGTGATCAGAATATTTTTACTTTAATGGATGACTACTTCTATTACATTAATCCAGTTCTTAACAGAATCACAAATTATTACTCTTCACTTTTAAAAGCCAGAATATATAATTATCCCATTATATCTTCAAAATTAATTTAAAATTTTTAATGCAAAAACTAGCTACTGGGAAAGCAATAAAGTTTTCCCAAAACCTTAAGATGAAACATGTCCAAGAAAAAGCTATCTCTATCCAAAATGTAGTAAGCTAAGAAGTTTCCAACTCACAAGCAAAAAATTTATAATGAACTAAATAATCCAACACTGGAAACATTTTTACTTCATGTAGGTATTTCAACTACAAAATTCTAAGCATTAACAATTCTATATGAAAACTCCAAGAACTTCAGGAAATAAAGACCAGCTATTTACACAGTGATGTGAATGAGTTCAACCCCATGTTCTTTCCAAAACTGGCGAGAATGGCATTGTATAGGAGAGTTAGGTGACCCAGTTATTTTGGATTGGGCACCGTCTGAGGGAGGGCAGTCCTGAGGAGCTTCAATAACACATTCAGTGGGCAGTGGTTTTTTTCCCCTGTGGTCTGTGGAGTGCTACAGTCCTGTAGAAGAACCCCATCGAGTTCCTTTGGTCTTTTCCACTGGCACATCTCAACCTGCATGGCTGCAGTTTTATCCAGTTAGAATTTTATCCATTATAAATTATGAAGTTCTACAAAGAGTTCGATTGAAAAGGTAAATAAATACAAAGTTTGCAAAGAGGACAGAACATGCAAACCACTGGAAATGTCAAAGGAATAAATAGGACCAAAAATCCAGAACGTCTGGGGCACTGAGCAATGGTAACACTTCACTGGCTCTGCTACTTCTTTTGTAGTTATCTCTACTTTCTTTGAGAGATTGTTTCCAGCTTTCAAATCAAATGATTCTAACAAGTTGTACTAGAGTGTGGGAAAAACTTCCAAGATATATTCTGAGGATTTTAAATGTTTATGGAGTCAAGTCTTAGCCAACTCACTTCTTTTCATCACAAAACTCAGACGCCAAACCAACACTAGAGTTAAGCATTACAGGCTAAATCAGCTTTTGATAAGCTAGCCTTGAAATCCAAAGTCTATAGTTAAGTTTTCCAGGGGGGAAAAAAGGATTTTTCAAATATTCTCTTAAAAATTACCTTTTGAAGCACAGGGTATTACTTTGTCAACCAGTGCTTGACTATAATATTACTTCTTCTTTCCATGATTTAAAAACAAGCTATTATAAAGTATTATATAACAACTGAAAGTTGCTTTTATTAGTATTTACCACTTAATGGGAAAGAAGAGTGTTTCAATAATGATGGAGCTCTCAGGAAGTTTTGGGGTTGCCTGATAGTGCTTGAGAATTGCACTGGATGTTTGTTATATAATAATCCATTTATTTTATATGCAATTTTCTGTTTGTTATAACTTGTGATTCATATTTTTTCAACTGTTTCAAAAACAAAGAAAAAATATATGCTCTATGCAGATATATATATATATATTTTTTTCTTTTTTTAGTCTAACTCTGTTGTCGTAGGCTAGAGTGCCATGGTGTCAGAGCAGCTCACAGCAACCTCAAACACCTGGGCTCAAGTGATCCTCCTGCCTCAGCCTCCCCAGTAGCTGGTACTATAGGCACTCAAAAATTAGTCAGCTGGTTAATTTAATTTTTCCATTTTTTGTAGAAATAAGGTCTCACTTTTGCTCGGGCTGGTCTCCAACTCCTACACTCAAGTGGTCCTCCCACCTTGGCCTCCTAAAGTGCTAGGATTACAGGCATGAACCACCAAACCCAGCCTCAAAGAATACATACTGAATAATATGAAGTTAAAAGTTAAGTTGTACATATACTATACTCACAACTTTTATAACATTTGAATATTGATAATAAACAGATTATTACACTATAAATTTTTTCCTAAACTTCTTATATCAAATTTTAAATATAAGTACATGTATATAGTCCTTAAAACAACAACAAATACAACAATTCAGGTAATAAAGAAAATAACCTAAAGAAGAAATGTAGTAAACATGAAATAGATCTTATTTGTACAGAAGATATACTGATATTCTGTAAAGTACAGATATGGATGTTTGGTTTCTTTTAAAATCCAGCTTAATCAAGAAGAAAGCTTTTCACAGTAGCTGCCCTGCTTTCCCTCATTTTCTGTAAGAATCAACGTGATTTTTTTTTCAAACCTTAAATCACATCATAGCATCCTTTGCTTAAAACCTTATTTGATGGCTTCACATCACATTAATAATCTATTTAATGCTCCTTACCATACCTAATCTCACCTCTATCTACTTCTTCCATTTCCCACTCAGTTTCAACAACATTGGCCTTCTGTCTGTTTCTCTAACAAAGAGAGTTTGGGGGCTCTGCCATTCTCATTCTAGTGTCTGGCTGGCTCAATCCCAGCTCAGGTTCCTCCAAGAGGCTCTCCCTACCTAACCTTCTTATCCACAGTAGTCCCTTCCCCATCACTCACTTTCCTATTAAGTGCTTTATAGCACACAACTATATGAAACTATTCATTTATTTATTATTTGTCTTTTCTCCCACACAGAAATATTATCAGCACTACATGAACAAGGGCAATGTCAATCCTTGGGTACTTACTATAACTGCACAGAATCTTCCACAAGGAAAAATACTGTGACCCTGAGAAAACACTCAGGGTGGAGTAAAATTCAACCTACCACCAAAAGACAATTTCATATTACTGAACTTTTAAGACAAGGCAATTATACATGACATGGCAGCAATGTATAATATGATTCTAAGGATTTTGTTACCGTGCAAAATAGCAACAGATGCTTTCATAAAAGTCTTAGCTTTTCTCCTACTGATGATTTAAGGATCTTATTCAATAAACACTTAGTAATTAACAAGATTAGAATGATTACTATAAATTATTCTTAAGCAGGAAAAACATGAAAATATTAAAATACAATAATGACAACTATCAAAATTTCAAGTAGTTACTGTCATAAAGTGAGTCTAAGAGTTTAGTGCGTTAAAATTAGACAACTTTAAATTATTAAACTTCTTTGCCCAATAAGAAACATTTAGAAACAGGATTATTAACTCTTCATCCTCTTTTCTATGCACAGTTGATTCTATTATCAACTCTATAGGCTATTATAGAGGCTACTGGTTAGGTCTACTTTATCACTATAAATTCACAATGTCCTCTCAGTCATGTTTATATCTGGAATAAAATAAAGTTTTATAATTACAAAGTGATATTAAATTATTAAATTCACATTACATACTGATGTAGCTGCATGTCAACAAAAATATGTTACTTCTTCTATTCAATTAGGTATAGTGAGCCAAAAGTGTAGATGTATTTGTGATAAACCACAACTACAAAAGTCCGGCAAACTTTTATTATACCTTGGGGGGACTGAAAAAGAATTTTGGGTATAGAAATCTCTTTGTGGAATTTTTAATAATTGTATATGATTTTCTTCCTGAGAAGTCAACTTTGAATTAATTATTCTCAAATATCCTGACTTAATCATATATGTCAACTTTTTATGATCCTTTCTCAACAATTTATAAAAATAAATGTACTGTTTGTAATGAAGCATAACTTAGACATGTAATTCATTTGTAAATTCTTAATTTAACATAAAATACTAAAAGGATTTATTTTATCTATTTGGACATAACCCAAATATTATACTAACTCTACAGTCACATTTTCAGCAGAGCTGCTTAAAAATGAAGGTAAGAGAAGAAACTGAAATACAATGGTTCTTTTAAATCAACTAGACAACTATTCACTATTCATATTCATTTTGTATCCTTCAGTCTAGAAAAAGCAAGGCCCTTTTTAATTTTCAATTAGTCATACACTGTCCTGTTTAATTTTTGTTTTAACCATTTTGCCCTTTTGGAGGTGAACTTAAATTAAATCAAATACACATAATACACAGACAGTGATTTGGAAGTGGATTTTTGCCTACCCAAAGTAGACATTATGCCCTGCCAAGGGAGAAACTTGTATAAATAAGACTATTCACAAGATAGAAATGATCAGCACATACCCATTTACCTCCAGGGTAGTCACCAAAACATCAAAGTGCCATTAAGCACTGCGACAACGCTTTTGTCTACAAAGATCTTAGAGACTCTGTATCTTGGTATCATAAACATTTATGACTTTCCAGGAAACCAACAGGTTTCTTAAACTCACAAGAAACTGCCTAAACATTTCTTATTAACTATGAAAATCACATTCTCCTCCTTTGAAAGTGATCATACTTGTATAAATTTAAGAAAAAAAAAAAACTGGGCCACACTGGAATAACATTAAAAGGTTTTATACTTGCTTTACTTTAGCTCAGGTTAAGAAAAACTATTTTAAAAATAACACTCTCCAGATTGTGCAGTTTCAATTTTCCACTGCTCATTTTCTATGACAATCTGACCAAGAATTCCCTACTACCACGACTACCACCACCACCACCACCGGGAGCAGGAAGGAGGGAAATGATACCCTGAAACCTCATTCTCAGTACAATAAATATCTTTAGTAACATGTCTAGTTTTTCTGAAAATATTAATGAAAAGGTAATGATATCATAAATTGAAAGGCTTTTTTAGAAATGAGCAAGTCAAGCTTGTCAAAAGGCCAGAAAGGACTTTCTGGAAAGAATGATAAGCATCTTGGAATCTCACTACTTCTCACACACTGTGCTCCAATCTGCAGCCTTTTCCCTCTGAGCCAATGCACTTGATGGGTGTGATAACAGATGGATCATTGTATCTGCCAACTTCCTGTGATGTACTCTATGGGGACTGATAATTTAGTGACTACAGAAGTCCTACAACAGACAATGCAAGTGATACTGGCATTCAATAAGTAGTTGCATGCAGTCCTTTGACAGTCAGTAGGTATTGAATATATGTGGATTATAGCACAATATAAGCCCTGCAAGTTTCTAAGCCACTTTTAAAAAAAACTTTAAAACTGAGCAAGCTAAGAACAAGTAGAAACAAGTATATTTTATATTCAAAGTGGTATTTTTCACTTAAATACACAATGAAAAATACATATTATTCAAAGGTCTCATTTAGGAGCCAATGACGGGTTAACTAGAAAAGCACATGTACATAGGAAAAGGTATATCCATTGTGGCCTTGGTTTTCAAGTTGTACAATCTAGGCAACATGGACCTTTAGGATCAAATAATTCTTTGTTGTAGGGAGCTACCTGGTTCACTATAAGGTTTTTAGCAGCATGCCTGGACTCTACCTATAAATGCCAATAGCACCCCTACTCCCTTTTTTAACAACCAAAAAAAAAAAAAAAAAAAAATGCCTCCTGACATTGCCAAATATTCCCCTGTGCAGGGCAAAATCATGCTGGCTGAAAACCAGTGGAGAAGAGAGAGTCTGAATTTCTACTCTTTCTAATGTTTACTTCAGAGGGAAGGAGTAATTATAAGGTGAATCTTTATTAATGGAAAGTATATGCAAAATAACCAAATATAATCTATAATGTACGTATCAGCTAAGCACATATTACCAAAATGGAAAAAAGCTATCCATACATCTGCTGGGTGAATCATTCACCAAGTTACATATGGAATTAGAAAGGTAACTTTATTAACCAGCAAATGTTTACCTTCTTGAACGCTTACATTCTTGTATGCTCACCTCCCTCTGCAAAGAGAAAAAAATTCATAGCTCGGCCACAATATTATGTACAATTGATGCTGATGATACTTTCTGCATAAATTCTCATCAAATAAACTCTGAATTATGTTGGGTACCAATTTACAGAACTGTCATATTTAACAGATGGTTAGAAATGAAACTTCTCTAAGTTTTAGGTTCTGGTTAAAAAAGAATCTTCACATTTATGCATATACATATATGTGTGTGCATGAATACATTCAAAACCCCAACGTAATCACATTTTAGAAATATCAGTACCAAATTAAATATTGCTGTGTTATTTAACTAACGCAACTCAAGATTCTGCCAAATGTACTCAAGTTAGTGGAGAAAGGATTGGTTTGTCATTTTTGTAGTAACTCTACTATAATCTTATTCTCTAAGTTTAAAGCAACACAATATCCCTTTCAAAATATTATTTTAGAATACTACACAATACTAGCATTTGGAGTAAATGTCCTGTAATCAAACTAAGTATGCTACTTATACTTGAAAATGTCGTTTCTTGTATTTTTTTCTTTTTGCAATTTCACTATTTGCCAATCCTAAAACACAAGGTGCACAGAAGGAGGAAAAATAGACTAATTGGGGGAATAAACTCAACATCACCTGCTGTTTAGTTGAAATTCTTTTGCTGGGAAAAATTAAAACTATAAATTCTTAAAAACCGTAAGTTAGGTCTCCACGCCCGTAGCTCAGTGAGTAGGGCACTGGCCACATACACCAAGGCTGGCGGGTTTGAGCCCGGCCCAGGCCTGCTAAACAACAATGACAACTGTAACCAAAAATTAGCTGGGCATTGTGGTGGGCGCTTATAGTACCAGCTACTCAGGAGGCTGAGCAAGAGATCACTTAAGCCCAAGAGTTTGAGGTTGCTGTGAGCTGTGACACCACAGAATGCTACAAAACAAAACAAACCATAACTTAGTTCGATTTCCTAGTGATAAAACATAAAAAGGCATAAAGAGAAGAATTCCCCTTGTTGCCAACAGCACTTGCACAAACATGGTGAACATTCCTAATACCTGCCAGACTTTCTGTAAGAAAGCAATCAACAACCAACCCCACAAGCAGGGCAAGGATTCTCTGTATGCCCAGAGAAAGGAGCATTATGACAGGAAGCTGAGTAGAGTGGCTATGAGGGACAAACTAAGTCAATTTTCTTCTACAAGGAAGATTGTGCCGAACCATGAGTGTGTCAAATGCAACTATAGATCTGAGAGAATGCTGACTATTAAGAGAAGCAAGCATTTTGAGTGGGAGGTAACAGGAAGACAAAGGTCCAAGTGATTCAGTTCTAAACGTCTTTAATTATGAAAACACTCAAATCTTAGTTATGTTCACTTAAAAAAAAAAAAAAACCCTCATAATTTGACAGAAGTAGCATGAGTGAAGGGGCACAATTTCCCCAACTAGCAGAGGCCATTTGCACTACTGAACAAAACCAGAACCAATTTCTGGCAGGCTCCCAGTTTGTTGTCTCCTTCTTCCCACATCTCTGGTTCTTTTTTACCATAGGAGCACCCTTTATTTTCAAATTTCCAGGCTGTACCAACAAGACATAGTAACACTGCAACACTTCCCCTGTCAGTTGACATTGCCTCAAAGTCCAATATTGAGCTTTCTTCTCTCATCTGTTCCTAAGGTAAGGGCTCAATCTAAATAAAAGTACAAATAAGGACTACTAACAATCTGGACGACCTATGCCTAAAGAAGAGCTAGGCCCAGTATCACTACAGACCAGGCTGCACTACAACTCCTGGCTCTGTTCAAAAAATAATTTAACAGGCTCTAGGACCATGGTAACTAATATGAGGCCCCTAGGTATATAGACAAACCTAGGTATATAGGCCACAATTCACTCAGTCTGACAAATTGTATTTTCCAAAGAAAGCTGCCACAATATATCCCATCTTATCTTACAATATGACACTGTCACTCTTCCCAGCAAGTAGTGGAGTCTATGCCCCTTTCCCTGAATCTGAGTGGCTTTTTAACAAAAAACAAAACAAAATAAAAAACAGCCAAAGTGACACTATGCGAGTCTCCAAGTTTAAAGATTAAGAAACTGACAGTCCCCACATCCTAACTCAGGAGGCTCATTTTTGCAACCCAACCATCATGCTACAAGGAAAGCTAGTCCATATAAAGAGGCCTCATGTGGTTATTCTGGCCAAGTGTCTTAGCGACAGCCCAGCCAATAGTCAGCATCAGGCACCTTTGGAGGAGATCAGGCCCCAGGCAGAGAATCACTCTAGTCTTGGAGTCTTTCTGGGGGACCCCTCAGACACCCTCAGCACCAACAATCGGTCTCTGTCATGTCTCATCTGAAGTTCTGACCCACAGTGTGCATAGACATACTAAACTGGTTTTGCTGCCAAATTTTGATATTAGACATCCAGTGCAACCACTATCTCAGGCAGAGATTTACATTTTCATTCACAAAAACAATATGATTATAGCACTTTACAGGACTTTTGTAATAACATAACCACTAGATCAGTGGTTCTCAACCTGTGGGTTGTGACCCCTTTTGGGATGGAACAACTCTTTCACAGGGATTACCTACATACATCCTGCATATCAGATATTTACATTACGATTCATAACAGTAGCAAAATTATAGTTATGAAGTAGCAATGAAAATAATTTTATGGTTGGGGGTCACCACAATTATGAGGAACTGTATTAAAGGGTCGCAGCATTAGGAAGGTTGAGAACCAGTGATCTAAATGATCATCTCTATCACTGGGTGACAAATCATTAAGGCAGAAATAGTATGTTGACAGGGGAATGAATTTTAAAGATTTGAGAAATATTATGATATAATAGAGAGGATAGTAGGATGGTCTTAACTCTTAACACAAACTAGCTATGTGGCTTTTAATTCATATATTTATCTATTCAGCAAGTATTTACTGAATGCCTAAGATGTGTTAGGCACTACTCTAGTGGCTGAAAATTTAGCAGTGAATAAAACAGGTTTTTCACAAAACTTTCATTTTAACTGAGTCAGATAATAATAATTTTATTTACATAAAATGATTTCAATCCATTTTAAACGCTATGAAGACAATAAAACATGGCAAGTCAATGGAGATAGGATTTGTATGCTACTTTAGATAACATAAGGCAGTTTTAAAACATGACCCCAAATTGTTGGTACTCCTCTCATTAAGAGGTGGGGCCGGCTCGGCGCCTGTGGCTCAATCAGCTAAGGCGCCAGCCACGTACACCTAAGGTGGTGGGTTCGAATCCCCAGCCCGGGCCTGCCAAACAACAATGACAGCTGCAACCAAAAAATGGCCAGG
>CAUYQV010008003.1:0-44679 GCA_963574575.1 Galagoides demidoff
TTTTTTTTTTTTTGAGACGGAGCCTCAAGCTATCCCCCTGGGTAGAGTGCCATGGCATCACAGCTCATAGCAACCTCCAACTCCTGGGCTCAAGCGAGTCTCCTGCCTCAGCCTCCCAAGCAGCTGGGACCACAGGCGCCCACCACAACACCCAGCCATTTTTTTTTTTTTGGTTGCAGCCATCATTGTTGTTTGGCAGGCCCGGGCTGGGGATTAGAACCCGCCACCTGGCTAAGGCGCCAGCGGCTCAATCGGCTAAGGCGCCAGCCACGTACACCCAAGGTGGCGGGTTCGAATCCCCAGCCTGGGCCCGCCAAACAACAATGATGGCTGCAACCAAAAAAAAAAATGGCCGGGCGTTGTGGCGGGCGCCTGTGGTCCCAGCTACTTGGGAGGCGGAGGCAGGAGACTCGCTTGAGCCTAGGAGTTGGAGGTTGCTATGAGCTGTGATGCCATGGCAGTCTACCCAGGGGGATAGCTTGAGGCTCTGTCTCAAAAGAAAAAAAAAAAAAAAAGAACCCGCCACCTTAGGTGTACGTGGCTGGCGCCTTAGCCGATTGAGCCACAGGCGCCGAGCCAATTTTTTTTTTTTTTTTTTAAGCGATGGAGTCTCACTATGTTACTTAGGCTGGTCTCTAACTCATAGCCTCCCAAAATGCTAGACACACCATGCCTGGAGTCTTTTTTTCATTACTTTATAATTCCATTATGGTAAGAGAACATATTCTCTATGACTTTAATCAACTTAATTAAAAGTTATTGAGTCTCATATGCATGGCTTGTGTTTCATAATTAAATGTTCCTCTCTACCCATGGTAATAATATTCCTTGTCTTGCCTTAGTAATGTTTCTTTCATATGCTTTGTCAGATGTGAATTTATATAGCCTCTCCAGCAATCTTACGGTTAGAGTTTACAACATGGTATGTTTTACATCTTTTATATGTATTATCTTTCTATGGGTCTCTGTGTGAAGTTAGAGACTTATTCAGCTTATAGGTTCTTTGTAGTTTTTTTCCCCTATCTTATAAGATGTCATACTCATCATATGAGGGTTATTACTAAGCCAGAGTGAGCGCCTGTAGTCCTAGCACTCTGGGAGGCCAAGGCAGGTAGATTGCCTTAGCCCAGGAGTTTGCAACCAGCCTGAGCAAGAGTGAGACCCTATCTCTAACCAGGTGTTGTGGCAGGCACCTACAGTCCCAGCCTCTTGGGAGGCTGAGACAAGATCACTTGAGCTCAAGAGTTTAAGATAGCTATGAGCTATGTCACCTACCAAGAGTGACAAAGTGAGCCTCTGTCACAAAAAACAAAAAAACACCAAAGTGAACGATTTGCAGATTTCTGGGGCACTTCTCTCTGTATAGCTTTTTTTACTCTAGTATTCTGTTTCACAAATTCCAGTTGCCTAGGCCCCTCTAAACTTTGATTTCCCATTCCCCAATTCAGCAAATAACTACATTCTTTTAGGTTTCCTTTATGTTCAGGAATCTGAGGTGTGATCCTTGCACTTACTTTCTTTTCTTTTTCTTGTGTATCACAGTTCTGTAACCTAATTTCTGGAACCTACTTTGTTTAGTTTTTAGTTGTTTTTTTTTTTTTGAGAGACAGAGTCTCACTCTATCACCCTTGGTAGAGTGCTATAGCGTCACAGCTCACAGTGACTCCAGGCCTTGGGCTTAGGTGATTCTCTTGCCTCAGGCTCCTGAGTAGCTGGGATTAGAGGCACCCGCCACAACGCTCAGCTATTTTTTTGTTGCAGTTTGGCTGGGCCAGGTTTGAACCTGCCACTCTTGGTATATGGGGCCTATGCCCTACCCACTGAACCACAGGCGCCACCCACAGTTTTCCAGCTTTTTATAGCTGGAAGGCATGAGTCGTGCCAGTTACTCTGATATAGCTGGAATGACTTAATTTGCTAATTACAAATTTTAATCAATGCTGTTTTAACCTCTAGCTGTTTCTTTTTCATAACATTTATTATGTATAAAATTGAAAATAATTTTATTCTTATAGTTTTGTCTAAGTGTGTATGATATATGCAAAAGGATATTCATTATAGAATTATTGACATCAGAAGGAAGGGGAAAAGCATAGTAGTTTATCAGCAGGCTAAGTGAAGGTACCTCATTGCAGTGATGTATGTTCACTGGTCATAAAAATGAATAAGGCAGATGTATCTGTTAAGATGTAACAATAGCCAGAATGTATGAAGTTAAAAAACAAAAAAGCATGATATGAGAATATATATATTTAGCTTTTTTTTTTCTATTTTAGGCAGGGACATTGTGGTGGATTGAAGAATAGGTTGGAGGGAGATTTATTTTTCCTTGTCAGCCATTTTATGCTATTTCAATTTTTTTTGGTCATATGCATGTATAACCTTTTAAAAACAATAAAATAATTTATGATATTTAAAGAAAGATTACTCTTGGTACCAGAATTTTAGAATATTGGCTATGGAGTAGATTTAAGACATCTTTTTGTCTAGCTCTTTCATTTTATAATTGACTCGTTGTAGTCAATTATGCTAATAAGAGGCAGTAATATTACTGAAGAGACATATAATTTATGTAAGGTTTGGGTTAATTTCTACTTCTGTCACTTCATAGCCATGTGGCTTCAGGCAGGAAATTAATTTTTAACCTTCCCTCCTTCCATTTGATTATTTATAAATGGGGGCAAAATAGTATTTTTTTTTTTTTTTTGAGACACAGTCTTATTCTGTCACCCAGGCTAGAGTCCTGGGGCATCAGCTTACCTTTCAGCAACCTCAAACTCCTGGGTTCTAGCAATCTTCCTATAGCAGCTTCCCAAGTAGCTGGGACTATAGGTGCCCATCACAATACCTGGCCAATTGTTTCTATTTTTAGTAGAAATGGGGTCTCACTCTTGCTGTGACTGGTGTTAAACTCCGGAACTCAAGGGATATTACCGCCTTCCAGAGTGCTAGCATTGCAGTCTTGAGCCACTACACGTGGCCAAAATACCATCTTTATAGACTATTAAGAGAAATAAACGAGATAACTTGAGGGTACCCTAAAGTGTCACCTGACAGATGGTTTCTCCTTTTCTAAGACAAAATGTTAGCCTTGCTTTTAAGTGCATTTTTGCCTTTTCACAAATAGTCCTTCATGCTTATATCAGACATTCCTTAGAGATAAATCATATTATAAAAGAGAAATCTTATTTGTTTATTTATCTGTGTATTATATTTACAGAATGTTTTCAGGAAAGTGAACATCTCAAGGAAAGTCTTAAGTGTTGCTTATTGCATCTATTTGGAGCCATTGTAGCCGGTGGGCAGGTGAGGAAAGTGTTAAAAGTTAATATATAAAATAATATGTGATAATGCCAAGAGACTTTGCTGGATTATTTAATGTATTCTTTTTCTTTTTTATAATTTCATGAATCACACACTTATTTTTAAGTTTCTGTTTTGTTTTAAACTAATCTACTTCTTTATCTTCTTAAAAACTTAAGTAATAGTTTAACACTGACAGTAAAATAAGTGGATAAGTAATCAGATTTAACCATTTTTGATATTGTAAGTCTTATTTGTGTTGGTGTTCATCTACTAGTTTTTACCTTATATCAATCCACTGATGAAATCAAACTCGAGCAGTTTGGTTTCTGAAGTTACATGAATTTAGTTATTTTTCTGTGTACTTATAATTACTTACTGCACAGACATAATTTATATGCAGATTTTGCAAGAAACCAAAGTAATCTTTTATAATTTATAAGAAAGAATTTCCAGTAATTTATTTTACAGTAGGCCTCTTAAAAGCTATCATAAACCTTGACTATAACTTTTTTTTTTTTTGCAGTTTTTGGCCGGGGCTGGGTTTGAACCTACCAGCTCTGGCATATGGAGCCCGTGCCCTACTCCTTTGAGCCACAGGCACCTTCCTCTTGACTATAACTTTTAGTTGACAACAAGATTATAACTGAGAAAAGAATATTCTACATGTGTTCTTAAACCATACAGTTTAGATCAGATGTTCATAATATTTTTTGTACTACGTACTCCTTTGCCAGTCTAATAGCCCTTTGTCAGTCCCTTGCCTGAAATAAAATGGTAAGGAAACCAACTATATTGAAATTCAATTACTAAAGGATCAATAAAACAAATCTGTGACATATTAATATGTGCTTCTTTATAACACATTAATTAAAAAGATGTAGCAACATGTTTTAATAACTGATGTCATTTTAACGAAGAGATGAGCATAAATGATATGCTTTGAGAGATGCAACAACGATAATATATGAACATGCATATGATTTTTTTTTTTAGAGACACAGTCTCACTCTGTCACCCTGGGTAGAGTGCTATCATATCTCACAGCAACCTTAAACTCTCGGGCTCAAGTGATTCTCTTGCCTCAGCCTACTGAGTAGCTGGGACTACAGGTGCCCACCACTATGCCTGGCTAGTTTTCTCTATTTTTAGTAGAGATGGAGTCTTGTTCTTGCTCAGACTGGTCTTGAACTCAGAGCTCAAGCAATCCTCTGCCTTGGCCTCCCAGACTGCTAGGATTATAGATGTGGGCCACTATATCTGGCCTACATGTGATTTTATTGGTGACACAATCACAAGTATTACACTACTGTATTTTTTTGCTTACATTTAAATTCGAAGGAAATACTATTAGTGGAAACAAAGACGTATTTTTTTCCATTCAGATTTACAGATCCCATCAATTTTCTATCTTTCTCCATCGCTTCTTTTTTTTTCTCTTAGATTGAATGTTCTTTTTTCTTTCTTTCTTTCTTTTTTTTTTTTTTAGGCAGTCTCTAGCTATTGCCCTGTGTAGCGTGCGTGGTGTCACAGTTTAAGGCAACCTCAAATTCCTGAGCTTAAGCGATTCTCTTGTCTCAGCCTCCCAAGTAGCTGGGACTACAGGCACCTGCCACAACACCTGGCTATTTTTTGTTGTAGTTGTCATTGTTTAGCTGTCCTGGGCTGGGTTCAAACCCACCAGCCTTGGTATATCTGGCTGGTGCTGTAACCATTGTGCTAGAGGTGCCGAGCCAGATTGAATGTTCTTATCTTTCTTTTTTAATTCTTAGCTTTCATGTGAACTTTTCTCACTAACATCGTTGTACTAGGTTTATATTTTCATGCCAAATTACAATTTTATTTAAATACAATTATTTAAATAAAATAATTTATTTTATTTAAATTACAATTTTATTTAAAACTTAAATTTTATTTGAAGATACAAAATTATACCAATAATATGCTAGGCATATTGCCATATCATTTTGGGCATTAGGAAGAAATCCCTGTCTATGTTTTGGAAGACACTGTGAAAGTTAATACTTAGACATTTGGGCGGTGCCTGTGGCTCAAAAGGGTAGGGCACCAGTCGCATATGCTGGAACTGGCGGGTTCAAACCGAGCCCTGGCCAAAAACTGCAAAAAAAAAAAAAAAAACAAAAAACTTAGATATTTATTAGAGTTCAAGAACTTCTTGTGAAGCTCTTTTTTATCTTATAGCAGTAGGAAATTTTAATATTACAGCAGTAGGCAATTGTTGTCGATAATTTATTTTTTATTTCTTATTCTGTTTGGGGACTTCAGAGAATGTAATTTTCATTTTTCAAGTGTATTTCATAGCAGATGACTATATATATATATATATATATATATTTGGATAATACCTTTTTTAAATGTGCCCAATTTAGACATATTTTCTTGGATTTAATGTTTTTTTTTCTTTCTTCTTTCTAATTGAGACAGAGTCTCACTTTGTTACCCTCAGTAGAGTGCTGTGGTATCATAGCTCATAGCAACCTCAAACTCTTTTGCTCAAGCGATTCTCTTGCCTCAGCCTCCCTGGTAGCTAGGAGTACAGGTGCCCCCAACAATGCCTGGCTATGTTTTTTGTTATTGTCATTGTTTAGCAGGCCTGGCTCAGGGTTTGGACCCACCAGCCCAGAACCCACCGGCCTGGGAGTATTTGGCCAGTACCCTAACCACTGAGCTATGGACACCCCTATTCTTGGGTTTAATCTTGTAAATTACATCTTGACATTAAGAGTTTCCTATCTGTTGGTACTGTGGCAGTTCCCCTTTCCTCCTTTTCTTTACTTTGTTTTCTCTCTTTTCATTGGACAACCCTTGTGCTCAATGGCCATTTTTTAAAAATTATTTTTATGGCTCGGCACATGTGCTCAGTGGTTAGGGTGCTGTTCACATACACTGAGACAGGAGAGTTTGAGCCTGACCCAGGCCTGCTAAACAACAATGACAACTGTAACAAAAAAAATAGCCAGATATTGTGGCAGGCCCCTGTAGTCCCAGCTACTTGGGAGGCTAAGGTAAGAGAATTGCTTGAGCCCAAAAATTTGAGGTTGCTGTGAGCTGTGACACCATGGCACTCTACTGAGGGTGACATAGTAAAACTTTTTTTAAAGAAAAAATTAATTTTTATTCCCTCTTACCCTATCTCCCTGTTGGCTTCCAGAGCACTGCTTAAATTTCCTTTTCTTTTGTTTTATGTACCCTATCCCTTTTTTGGTACCCCAGAATTCCTACTTAGATTTCCTGGTGAGCTGTATAGCCTTTTTGTCTTCTTTCCTGATAGAAGAAAAGAGATGGTGACAAGAATCTTCTTTTCTTTTTTTTTTTTCCCTAGAGACAGAGTCTCACATTATTGCCCTTGGTAGAGTGCTGTGGTGTCACAGCTCACAGCAACCTCCAACTTCTGGGCTTAGGCGATTCTCCTGCCTCAGCCTCTCAAGTTGCTGGGACTACAGGTGCCCGGTACAACATCCGGCTATTTTTGGTTGAAGTTTGGCTGGGGCTGGGTTTAAGAATCTTATTTTCTAGGGCAGGTCCCATAGTTCAGTGGGCAGGGTGCTGGCCACATATACCCAGGTTGGCAGGTTTGAACTGGCATGGGCCAGCTAAAACAGCAATGATAACTGCAATAAAAAAATAGCTGGACATTAGTGGTGGGCTCCTGTAGTCCCAGCTACTTAGAAGGCTGAGGCAAGAGAATTGCTTAAGCCCAAGAGTTCGAGGTTGTTATGAGCTGTGGCACTCTATTGAGGGTGACATAGTGAGACTCTGTCTCAAACAAAAAAAATCTTACTTTCCAGTTTATATTTGCTTATTCACTTTCCTATTTTAAGTGATATTCTTCTTTAGGTCATTATTTCTCTTTTCTGTTACTTCTCTACTACTTTGGAAAAGAATTAATTTGTATACATGAAGGAAAATGGAAGTGGCATTGTTAATAGACTAGCGTAGAAGCTGACTGGATCCCATTTTTTTTTTTTTTAAACACAGAGATTTGTTCTTTTTAGTGTTCAGGGATAATCAAGTCCCAAGAGGCTGTTGCAATGAAAACTAACATGAAAATCATGATACTAGAAGCCAAATTTATTATTTTGTGTAACTGAAAGTCAATATCCTTGTGATCAGGGCATAGCTATAGTTGAATTTATATCAAAGTGAGAAAATTGTTGAATATGGCATTAGTACAAGGATATTTAGGTAAATTGAGTGTCCATATGAATGAGAATGATCTTGTCATAAAGAATAGAACAATTAAAGTTCAATTACTGGTCTTTCCCAAAACATCATACCTGGGCTTCCCATTGCCACATTTGAACCCTGTTTTGTGTTGTGTTACAAGCAAGGGTTTTGGAATCAGACTCATTTAGCTTTGAGTTCCATGTTCATCTCTAACTAGTTGTGTGACCCTAGATAAACTATGTACATGTGTTTTAGTTTCTTAATAATATGGAATAGTAACATTTATAAGATATTGATAAGTAGTAAATACCACATAATATATGTAAAGCACTTAAAGCACTTGTCCTTATAAAATCTAAGTAAATCATAAGTGTATCACTTAGATTTAAGATTCACTGTAGGTAGCAGTTAATAATAAAATTATAATGACCTAAGTTAGTTTACTTTTCTCTTTCATTAAAAAAGAGTAGTAAACAGTTCAGAGTCAATCTGGAACTTCTATGATTTTTGGGGTCTCAGGTTCCTTCTGAATGTCAATCTTACATCCTTATTCTTCTATGTCATTCTGAAATTCTAACTTCTAAAATTGTAGCTATCATGTTTGTATTTAGGATACGAAGATAGAGGGGGCAATGAAGAACAAGGAGACAGACAAATGGCATGTGCCAACTATCTTTTTTTTTTTTTTTTTTTTTCTTAGAATCTCACTACTTTGCCCTTGGTAGAGTGCTATGGCGCCACAGCTCACAGCAGCCTCAAACTCTTGCTTGGGCTTAGATGATTCTCTTGCTTCAGCCTCCTAAGTAGCTGGGACTACAGGTGCCCGCCACAATGTCCAACTATTTTTTGGTTGCAGTTGTCATTGTTGTTTAGCTGGCCTGGGCGATTTCGAACCTGCCACTCTGGGTGTGTGTGGTGCCCTACCCACTGAGCTATAGGCTCTGCCTTGCCAACTATCTTTTAAAGAGATGCTGAAAAGCTGACATTGCTGTCTCTCCTATCTCTTTTGCCAAACTCTTAGTCATATCATTTTAGGGAAGGCATATATGTCCATATAATAAATTTGATAAAACTTGCTTCCTCAGCCTCCTTGGAAGGAGGAGAGTTTAGGAAATGTGATCTTTATTCTGGGTAGCCATGTGCCTAGGAAAACACCAGGGGTTTTATTAATAAGGAAGGTGGTGAAATTGAATATTAGGTGGGCCATTAATGGGCAGTTTCTTCCATATTAGTACTTACTATTATTGACATGATTTATTATATTGATAATTATTGGTAATAACAAGCCTTAATGGCCTAAGCGCTATTATGTTCAGATGATTTTGCACAACTTTGTTCTGTTTCATTATATTTTGATTTAGCAATTTATGGTAATATATATATGTTTAATTTTGCGTTTTACTGGTCACCTCAATATAGCTACTACCAATTACTTCAAGAGTGTTTAGTTTTCAGAAATAGACTTGTAGAATCAGATACAAGCCATTCATCTTATATATCTAAATCAATTGGGATGGATTAGTTGTAACCAACAAATAACTTGATAGAGACTTAGCCAGTTTTAGATTGTTGTTTTGTTCTTGCTTAAGAAATCCAAATGTAGGCAATTCTGGGCTGGTACAGCAGCTCAATGATGATATCAAAGACTAAGGTCCTTTGATATTGCTGTTCTGCTCTCTGTTAGCCCGCTACTTTAATATTTGGGCTTAACTTCTCATGATATAAAGGGGCTTTCAGGCATTATGTTTGCATTCCTAGGCCATGGGCAAACTGTGTCTCTCTTTTTATTTGTAAAGTAATATCCTCGTCATAGTCCAATGCCAAATATTCTTGACTGGAACCATATTACATGGCTACCCTTATCTGCAAGGAAGGGTAGAAAGTGAGTTTTCTATGAGGAAGGGAAGACTAAATATGTACAAAACACTAGCAATATCTGTCAAATTATCTGTTAAAAATTCTTAATGTGTTTTGATTTATTAAAATAAAAAGTCTGCAAATTTATTAAATTCTCTTTGTTGTTACATACATGCAGAATTTCATTTAGGTTTGGGTTTCATTTTTGTTATCTCCATATTTCAGAGGAATGCTTTGCAAGCAATTTCTCCAGCCACCATGGAAGTTCTTATGCGAGTTTTAGCAGATTGTGATTCCTGGGAGGATGAAAATCCTGAAGAAGTGAGTAGGAAGGTAGAGCTAACTCTCAAGTGCCTTACGGAAGTGGTACATATTCTTCTTAGTAGCAGCTCTGACCAGCGTCAAGTGGAAACCAGTACTATTCTGGAGAACTATTTTAAATTGTTAAATTCAGATCATTCAGCTTTACCTAATCAGAGAAGGTCTAGACAGTGGGAAAGCCGATTCATAGCTCTACAGATCAAAATGCTGAGTAAGTATTTCATGAAGACAGTTTTCTCTGAGACTAATTTTTATTGTCATGCTCATTTTCTTTTGAAATACAAAGCCATTGTGTGGATTAATTCAAATATTGTGTGACTGTTTAGATTTTGACTTTCAGGTAATTAATATAGAATTGATTTGTTTGTCTAACATCTTTGCTTTAAAGTGTAGTCTTCTTCAGTGTTAAAAAGAAAGTCAGCTATGACTTTGAAATTCTAGGAAAAGTAAATTTTAAGAAAGTGTTATTTGTAGTAACCTTTGGCAATAAGTCACGTACAATCAATTTTGTTGTGTCTCTATAACATGTCTGTAGAGGTCACTTCAAGCATCTGCCTTTACTCTAGAGGGCTTCTGGTTTTGTTTTTGTTTTTCCTCAGGTCCTCTGTATGTGTGTGTGTTTCTTTTTCTCTCTTGTTTTGGTTGTTTGTGTTATTCTGTGCTTACGTCTCACTTTCTCTGCTTTGCAAGCTTCCTCACCAACATACATGATTTCTTATTAAATGCAAATATTATTAACTCACAGTTACTTATTATTGAAACAATATATTTTAATTATAGTTAAACTAGGAAATTAAGATAAGTAAAAGAGAATAAAAGTTCTTTATATGCTACTACCCAGACATCAGCAACATTAATGTTTTGGTTTATAGCTTCTAAAGACATAAAGATGCTTTTATATGTTTACGTGTGTGTAGTGTCCATTAAAAAATACTGAACATCAAAATTCTGTTGAAAATGATGCATTACAACATTTGTTTCTATAGGAAAATGAAATTTATGTTACAGTTTTTATTCTTTTATGTAACATGTCATGTTTTATAATTATTATAGATTTTAAGTTCATAAGAAAGTTTAGCTGGGAGCAGTGGCTCATATCTGTAATCCCAGCACTTGGGAGGCTGAGGTGGGTAGATTTCCTGAGCTCACAGGTTTGAGATCATCCTGAGCCAGAGTGAGACCCTGCCTCTAAAAATAGCCAGGTGTTGTGGTGGGCATCTGTAGTCCTACCACTTTAAGAGAATTGCTCAAGCCCAGGAGTATGAGGTTGCTATGAGCTATGATGCCATGTCATTCTTCTAAGGATAACAAAGTGAGACTCTGTCTCAAAAAAAAAAGAAGAAAGTTTAAGTCTATATTAAATGGACTTCTTTTTTATTAGGATCTGTGGTATTGCCTATACCAAATGTCCTTTGATTTGGATGGGGATATTTTTTGATTAGGAAGTTAGAGCAGACCATTATTGTAAATGGATTAACTGAAGTCTCATTTTCATGACCATATGTTAACTTTATAAAATAGTATATAAATGAGACTATATTATGAAACAGATCCTTTTATTTTTATTAGTAGCAAATTGGCACTTAGACTTGAGACTTGTGATGGAAGAACAACTAAATCAGTCTTTGGGAAATATATATCACTCATATAAAATTTAAATATTTTAAATAATTGAGTAAAGAAAATATTCACTTTTCTTACCAAGTGATAATTATAGAATTTGTTTTCTATTCCTCATCCCTATTATTTCCCAATACATTTACATGTTTTGTTAGCTGAAAAGCCTGAATTAAAAACATGATTAAATATTCATATGATCCCAAACTTTCACTTTTACATGGAGGATTTGTTTTTATTTTCCTAGGTACCATCACAGCCATGTTAGATTGCACAGATAGGCCTGTTCTTCAGGCCATTTTTCTTAACAGTAATTGTTTTGAACATCTCTTACGACTGCTACAGAACTGCAAGGTAATTTTCTATTATTATTGTTTTTGATTTTAAGAAGATATTGTTTTGTTTGTGTTTTAATTCACATTTCTGCATATTATTATTAAATTTTTATAATAAATTTGTGTTTACATTTAATTACGTACCTGAGTTTTATCTTGAACTTTATTATTCTGTCATTTGCCGTTGTTGAAATGCTTTAAAAGGGCTTGGCGCCTGTGGCTCAAGTGGCTAAGGTGCCAGCCACATACGTCTAAGGTGGCAGGTTTGAATCCAGCCTGGCCCTGCCAAACAACAATGACGGCTGCAACCAAAAAAAAAAAAATAGCCAGGTGTTATGGCTGGTGCCTGTGGTCCCAGCTACTTGGGAGGCTGAGGCAGGAGACTCGCTTGAGCCCAGGAGTTGGAGGTTGCTGTGAGCTGCAATGCCATGGCACTCTACCCAGGGGGACAGCTTGAGGTTCTGTCTCAAAAAAAAAAAAGAAATGCTTTAAAGGTAGCCAAACTGGAAACTAAATTCTGTGTGTGAGAAGCATTTCAGTATATGAATTCTTTTGTTTCCATTTCACCCAGAAATATGTTTGAGGTCCTTTAAGTCGTTTGTTGTTCCAGAGCTTTTCCTAACTATTTGCATCAGAGTGTACTAATATGATCAAGATTTTGCCTTTAATTCTTTGAGAAAATAATTTAGCTTCTTACAAAAATACTGTTTTCTACCACAATCTGTAAACCTGCCTCCAAGTTTTCTACTTTGAGAGTATTAAATAAAATATGTGGATTGCTTAGTACAAGCCTGTTATTACAACTCAAATTGCATTTCATTGACTGAATAATGTTTTTGTATAAGAAATAACTTTAAGGCTTGGCGCCTGTAGCTTAGCAACTAGGGTGTCAGCCACATAGACTGGAAGCTGGCAGGTTCAGATGCAGCTCAGACCTGCCAAACAATAAATAACAATAGCAACCACAACCAAAAAAATAGCCAGGCGTTGTGTCAGGTGCCTATAGTCCCAGCTACTTGGGAGGCTGAGGCAAGAGAATTGCTTAAGCCCAAGAGTTGGAGGTTGCTGTGAGCTGCGATGCCATGGCAAAAGTTGGAGGTTGCTGTGAGCTGCAATGCCACGGCACTCTACCCAGGGCAACAGCTTGAGACTCTGTCTCAAAAAAAAAATTAAAAAAAAAGAAATAACATTAAAATTAACTAAATAGATTAATTTCACAAATATTGGTTATGTACCAACTGTATGTCAGATGTCATTCTCAGACTACAAATCAACAAGAAACAAAAAATACAGAATATCAATTGATGGTAGATGCTATAGAGAAACAATGAATATAGAGTTAGAGCATTCCTAGGAGGAGATGGATATTGTTGTACATGTATATAGATAGATGGGTTAAAGACTTCAGAAAGGGGACACTTGAGCAGAAATGTGTAGAAAATGAATAAGCCAAATGACATCAGAGTTCCTAGTTAGAGGGAATGCCAAAGTTTCTGAAGTGGACGCTCTCTTAGTCTATTTGAGGAGCAGCTCTATGCCTAGAGAGAAAAATCAGAAAAGGAGCCTAAAAAACAAAAAAATTAAATCTTGTAGTTCATGGTAAGGAATTTGGTGATTTTTACATTGCCAGCTTGCGGAAGCTTTGAGCTGAAGATATGGCTTAACTTAACTTTTTAAAAAATTACTTTTATTATTATATGGAAGAAGAAAGAACAGTTAAGAAATTGTTGGAAAATTTAGGCTAGAGTTGATAATGGCTTTGATTATGACTTTTTTTGTTTTTTGTTCTTTTGAGACAGAGCCTTAAGCTATTGCCTTGGGTAGAGTACCCATGGCATCACTGCTCACAGCAACTTCAAATTCCTGGGCTTAAGCGACTCTCTTTCCTCAGCCTCCCAAGTAGCTGGGACTACAGGCATCCACCACAATGCCTAGCTATTTTTTGGCTGTAGTTGTCATTGTTTGGCAAGCCCGTGCCAGATTTGAACCCACCAGCTCTGGTGTATGTGGCTGGTGCCTTAGCCACTTGAGCTACAGGTGCCACCCTTTGATTATGACTTTTGTGATGGTTATAGATTATGCCTGCTTATTAGAAAGTATCTTCTTTTTTATCACAATGGTATACTATATATAAAATTTGCAGAACTCTGGATAAATATTTAGATGTTGTTATTTACCAAGCTAATTCCCAGTAAATGAAGGTTTAAAATATAAAAACCCACCCCCAAACTAGAAATTTTAAATAAAATGTCTAATTCAACCTCTTTGTCTAGTCTTTGTACAATGCTATCGATATTCTCCTTAATCATTTTTTATTGTGATACTATGATTTTAAATGTCAGTAAATTAAAGGTAACATTTTATTAATATGAATAGGCATATCATCCTAATAGCAATTTTTGTTCAGTATTTCTTTAATAATTTCTTACGATTTTATCAGTATACTTGTTGCTTTACACTTGTATTTAAGTGAGTTAAGTTATATCAATATAATCTGAATTTAGATTTCTATTATAAAATTGCTCCTAGTTTATAGAGATTCCATTGATTTATCTAAGACTCTAGGTATCCTCTCTTCCAAAAACATACTTTAGTAATATTTTTATAAGAAACTTATAGTGGGCAATGCCCGTAGCATAGTAGGTAGGGTGCCAGCCACATATACCCAGGTTGGCGGACTTGAATCTGATTTGGGCCAGCTAAACAACAATGATAACTGCAACAAAAAAATAGCCAGGCATTGTGGCAGGCACTTGTAGTCCCAGCTACATGGGAGGGTGAGGCAAGAGAATCGCTTAAGCCTAAGAGTTTGAGGTTGCTGTGAGCTATGATGCCATGGCACTCTACCCAGGGTGACAGCTTGAGGCTCTGTCTCAAAAAAAAAAAAAAAAAAACTTATAGTGTATCATGAGTGGGAAAATAATTTTTCTTTTTCAAAGATGCTTTTTTTTGCCTTATCTTTCCTTTTTTTTTTTTTTTTAAGAGACAAAGTCTCACTTTATTGTCCTCAATAGAGTGCTATCACATCACAGCTCACAGTAACCTCCAACTCCTGGGCTTAGGCGATTCTCTTGCCTCAGCCGCCCAAGTAGCTGGGACCACAGGAGCCCACCACAATGCCCTCCTATTTTTTGTTGCAGTTTGGCTGGGGCCAGGTTCAAACCCACCACCATCAGTATATGGGTCTGGTGCCCTACCCACTGAGCCATAGGCACCACCCATCTTCCTCTTATTTTTTATTCATTTTTTTTTTGGTATGGCATTGGGTAAGCTGCACATACTATGTCAGAAATGGCCCTTGTTTCATCATTCTTACTGTAAATCCAGAACAGGTTTTTTTTATGTTAACTTCCATCAATAATGATAGATTTCTGTCTTTTTTCTGAAAGTTGTTTCAAAGATGATCTCTGTTTTTGTTAAATCAAAATTTAAATTTCACACAAATAGAATAATGCTTATTTTTAACTTGGTTTACTTTTAAACCAAATTGGAATGTTTTCTACCAATATAGTCATTCTTCAATATCCATGGAGATGTGGTTCCAGGACTAAATGTGGACACCAAAATCCACAGATGTCCAAGTCCCTGATGTAAAATGGCATAGTATTTGTATATAACCTATGAACATCTTCTCATATACAGTAGAACCTTTTTAGTTGACTGCCGCTCTACACTGACCACTTCCTTAAGTTGAACTAATTTTTGTAGATCAGATTTGTATTACATTTACAGTAGGCCTGGTTCCTTATGTTGACCACATCTGTATGCTGAGCAGTTTTTTACAGTTCCTTGGATAGGCAGCTTATAGAGGTTCTACTGTATTTTAAATCATCTTGAGATTACTTATAATGCATAATATAGGGTGGCCCCTGTAGCTCAGGCAGTTAAGGTGCTAGCCACATATACCAGAGTTGGCAGGTTTTAATCCAGCCCAGGCATGCCAGACAATGACAACTACAACCAATAAATAGCTGTGTATTGTGGTGGGCGTCTGTGGTCCCAGCTACTTGGGAGGCTGAAGCAAGAGAATCACTTAAGCCCAGGAGTTTGAGCTTGCTGTGAGCTATGATGCCATTGTACTCTATCCAGGGCTATAGCTTGAGGCTCTGTCTCAAAAAAAAGTAATACAATGCTATATAAATAGTTGTTATACTATATTGTTTAGGGAATAATGACATGGGAAAAAAGTCTGTACATGTGTGGTATAGATGCAGTTTTTTTTTCTGAGTATAATATTATTGATCTAAGTTTGGTTGAATCCATGGATACAGGGGACTGACTCAGCTTATAAAATGAGGAAAGTGTTTAGTGAGGGTAATTTTCTTTTAATTTTGCATCTCATAAAGGCTTTTAGATGTCCAACTGAAAAATTTTAATTACATGTATATTTTTAAAACATGTTCTTTGTAAAGAATGTTCATTGTGGACAAATTAAAAAATTGAGATGATAATAAAAAAGAAAAAGTAGCCCCTCTAATTTTGTCAACCAGAATAAAGGTTACCATTTATTAAATGCTTACAGTGTCATGGACACTCTAGTAGGTACCTTGAATTTGAAGTCGAACAGCATATGTTGCCCTCATAGTGACCATGACCAGTTGATAGGTTAGACAAGAAGTTTGAAAGCCAGAGTTTCAGTTTCTTTTTGACTTCAAGGTCTCTTTTTCAACTTTTATGCCATGTAATGTCTAAAATGATAATTTTCGTATGTTTATTTCTATTCCTTTTTCTTTTCTTTTTTTTTTTGAGACAGAGTCTCAAGCTATCCCCCTGGGTAGAGTGTCGTAGCATCACAGCTCACAGCAACCTCCAATTCCTGGGCTCAAGCGAGTCTTCTGCCTCAGCCTCCCAAGTAGCTGGGACCACAGGTGCCCACCACAATGCCAGCTATTTTTTCTTTTGTTTGTAGCTGTCATTGTTGTTTTTTGGCGGGCCCGGGCTGGATTCGAACTTGCCACCTTAGGTGTATGTGGCTGGCACCTTTGCCACTTGAGCCATAGGTGCCAAGCCTCTATTCTTTTTTCTAAACATATAATATTTTTGCATAATTAAATAAAAATTTATAAATAATTTGGTGCCCTGTCAAGATCAAATAACATCTCCTATAATTATTAAAAGTAGTATATACTCGTTGTAAAATAGACATTGATAACCTATTGATTCACCCTTAAAATAATAGACAATTACAAAATTTTTTGCTCATGAATGAAAACTGGAGATAATTCCCATAATTACTAATATAATAGAACCTTTATAAGTTGACCGCCCAAGTGACTGTAACAAACTGATCAACACATGGAGGTGGTCAACATAAGAAATTAGCCCTCTGTACTGATGTGTAGATGTGATACATGTGTGGTCTGTGAAAATTAGGTCAACTTAAAGAGGTTGTCAGTATAGGGAAGTGATTAACTATGGAGGTTCTACTGTATAAAATAAATCTTTTTTTTTTCTTTTTTGAGACAGAGTCTGAGTATGTTGCCCTTGTTTCAACTCCATCTAGGTTAATATAAAAGATGTAAAGTCTCCATCTTTTTTGGTGACTGAATAGTATTCTGTGGTATACATATACCACACCTTGTTAATTCATTTCTGGGTTGGTGGACATTTAGGTTTTTTTTCTCATGGGTAGATGCCCAGTAATGGAATTGAAGGATCAAATGGGAGGTCTAATTTGAGTTCTTTGAGGATTCTCCATACTTCTTGCAAAAAGGTGGTATTAGTTTAAAGTCCCACCAGCAGTGTTAAGACTGTTCCCTTCTCTCCACATCCAGGCCAGCATCTGCAGCTTTGAGATTTTGTGATGTATGTCATTCATCACTGAGGTTAGGTGACATTTCATAGTGGTTTTGATTTGCATTTTTCTGATGATTAGGGATGAAGCACATTTTTTCATATGTTTGTTAGTCATTCATCTATTTTCTTTAGAGAAGGTTCTATTCATCTCATGCCTATTCAAATAAGGGATTGTTGGCTTTTTTAATGTTGATTAATTTGAGGTCTCTACATCCTAGTTATCAAGCTTTTATCCCATTCATGATATGCAAATATCTTTTCCCATTCTGATGGTGGTCTAATTTGCTTTGGTCCTTGTTTCCTTAGCTATACAGAAGCTATTCAATTTAATTAAGTCCCATTTGTTTATTTTTGTTGTTGTTGCAATTGCCTCTGAAGTCTTCTTCATAAAGTCTTTCCTGAGTCCAGTAGCTTCAACTGTTTTTCCCACAGTTTCTTCAAGGATTTTTATTGTTTCCTGCCCTAGATTTAGATCTTTTATTCATCTTGAATCAATTTTAGTGAGTGGAGAAAAGTGCAGGTCCCATTTCAGTCTTTTACATGTGGCTATCCAGTTCTCCCAGCACCATTTATTGAATAGGGATTCCTTTCTCCTGTGTATGTTCTTGTTTCGTTTATCAAAGATTAGGTGGCTGTATGATGTTTGTTTCATTTAATGGTTTCCTATTTGATTCCAGATGTCTGTGTCTCTATTTTTATGCCAATACCATGGCCTTGTAGTATAGCCTAAAGTCTGGCAGGCTGATGTCCCTGGTTTTGTTTTTATTACTAAGAATTGCTTTGGCTATATGAAGTTTTTTCTGGTTCTATACAAAATGAAGAATTATTTTTTCTAAATCTTGAAAGTATGATGTTGGTATTTTAATGGGGATTGCATCAAATCTATAGATTGCTTTGGGAAGTATACACTTTTTTTTTTTTTTTTTTTGAGACAGAGCCTCAAGCTATCCCCCTGGGTAGAGTGCCATGGCATCACAGCTCATAGCAACCTCCAACTCCTGGGCTCAAGCGAGTCTCCTGCCTCCGCCTCCCAAGTAGCTGGGACCACAAGCACCCGCCACAACGCCTGGCCATTTTTTGGTTGCAGCCATCATTGTTGTTTGGCGGGCCCGGGCTGGGGATTAGAACCCGCCACCTTAGGTGTACGTGGCTGGCGCCTTAGCCAATTGAGCCACAGGTGCCGAGCCTAAAAACAGAATTCTTAAAAAGAAGAAAAGACTAAGCTATGCACAGGAAGGCAGGGAAAAGAAAACAGAACTATAGACATAATAAATAAATAATGAAATAAAATGGTAAAATCAAGCTCTATCATATCAATAATTGTACTATTTATAGTCTGCTTACACTAATTAAAAGAGATTGGTAGTATGACTAATGAAAGGCAGCATAACTCCATTGTCTATAGGAAATAGAAAATCAATATCAAATATTTTGTTAGATATAAGTTGAAAATAAAGGAAGATTATGTATATGTAATCTCTGAACATTAATCAGAACAAATTAGAAGTGCATGTAATAATATGAAATAAATAAACTTCAGAACAAAGAAAATTATCAGGGACAGATAGGGACTTTCTGTAATGGTAGTGTCAATTTACTAAGAAGGCATAGCATCCTAAATGTGTATGCTCCAAACAACAGAGCTTCAAAGTATGTGAAACAAAAAATGAATTCAAAGAGTAAATAGATAAATATATTATATCTGGATACTTTAAAATCACTTTATGAAGAATTGATAGCACAACCAGATACAAAGTTAGCAAGGAGCAAGGAGAACTTGTTAGTACTATCCGCCCACACGAGTCAATCAACATTTATAGAACATTCCACCCCAAAGGGGAGAACACATGTTCTTTTCAAGTGGTTATAGCATGTAAGTCAGTATAGACCATTATCCTGCGATAATATAGACCTCAACAAATTTTAGCAAATTTCAAATACTTGGAATCATACAGAATGTTTTATGATCACAGTGAGTAAAACTATAAACCAATACCAGAAAAATAAAAGAAAAATCTCCACACATTTGGAAACTAAACAATGAATATGAAATAATTTATGGGTTCAAATGTTAGTCCCAAAGAAATAAAAAAAAATCAAAGTGAATGAAAGTAAAAAATACAGCATACCACAACTAGGGGGATGTAGCTAAAGCAATGCTGAGAGGAAAATTTACAGCATTAAAATAATTACATTGGAAAATAAGAGTGTCTAAAATCAATAAAATGTGCACCTTAAGAAGGATGACAAAGACCAAAATTAACCCAAAGCAAGCTGAAGGCAAGAAATAATAAAGACAACAGAAAAGACTCAATGAAATTGAAAACAAAAACAGCATACAAACCACTGTAATAAAAGCTGGTGCTTTGAAAAGATCAAAAGAAATGATAAAAGAAAAACCTACAAAGCAAAAAAAAAAAAAGATAAAACTATAGATCAATATGAATGTAAAATGTTTAACAAAATATTGCCAAAGAGAATTCAGCAATATATGAATACCAACACCAAGTGGAGTTTATTCCATTGATGCAAAGCCAATTCAGTATCCAAAAATAAATTATTATAATCCATCTTATAAATGGGTAAAGATTTAAAAATCACATAATCGTATCAATTTATGCAGAAAAAGCATTGGCAAATCTAATACATATTGATAAATAAATTCTCAAACAGAAATAGATATTTACTCTGCCTGGGTTAAATATTGCACAGACATCAGAGTTCTAGAGATTATAAAGGTATAGGCTCTCTTTTAAACATTTCAGTTGTGTGAGAAAGAGATTAAATAAGTAGACTACAGTGAAAATATGGTTATATCAGGAGAATACAGCATGGCTTATTTTGGAAGGTGTCATCATACTTCCTAGAGCATTACTCCTGAGCTTGGTAAAAAATGAGGGATAGCAGACATTCTTTAAACAAACATGGAAAGGTTATCTGAGGCAGATGGAATAGTAAGAGACAGAGCAATAAGAAGAACCATGGCATATCACTCAACATGACATACATTCTTAAATGTTTCCCTTAATCATTTGGCATAGACATATTTTGCTCTTACTATTGTTAAGAGACAGTGTTACATGTTGGTAAGAACATAGTCACTGACTGTATTAGCCAGGCCTGAATTAAAATTTCAGCATCATCACAAAATAATGTTATTTGGCCTATCTATAAAGTGTGACTAATAATACCTGTAGATAGGATTGCTGTGAGGATGTCGAATAGTACCTTTCTCTATGTTTGACATATTGTATATACATAATAATAGTTATTTTATTAATAAAGAAAATATTTTCAAAATATTTATAGAATCTTAATGGTAGTCAACTAAAATAATCTAATAAAAGTAAAGCAACAATTCACTTTTAGGCAGAATATAAGCAAACTGTATGGCAACCCAAGTAGAAATAGGATGAAATAATTTTGAAATGTGAGACTGTTAGCTATGAATAACCTAAGATCTTTAAATTATCTTGCTTAGTTAGAGGTTTTCTCAGTTCCAGGTGATGTTGCCTCTGATCAATACCTGAGTTATATTTAGATTGTTTTGAAGGCTAAATTGAAGATGTGGGTAAACTGCTGACTGTATATACTCTCATGAAATTATCTTTTGCTGCAGTGCCCAGATCAACCTCTAAAGAAGGATGGAGATTGGGTCTTATATTGAGACTTCTTGGTGTCTTGAGAATGAGAATAGCAGTATCTTAGTGGGAAAATATTGTGTCCAGATAAATTAATGGAATGTTATGATAACAACAATGAATTTGGGATCAGAAATACTAGGATTTTGGTTTGCCTTTGTCAAACTGTCCAAGGTATCTTGAGTAAACCATTTTATCTCTTTGGGTATTTATCTGTAATCCACCAAATGGGAATAATAATCTTAAACATCATATTCCCTCAGCAGTGCATCAAATGAGATGACAGTATAGAAATGCTTTGTAAACCAGCCAGAGCTGTAGTTTTGCAGGGTTTATTTTTATTGACAGTATGCCTACCTAACTAATAGTCAATAAACTTGGGTTCTTAGCTAGCTATGCCACTAATTTGTAGTAGAATTTTTTGCAAATCATTTTCTTCTTCCAGATCTCAGTTTCTTAATCTGTGAAATTAAGTGGTTCATTCAAATTAGTGATTCTCAACTGGGTGGGTGGCCCTTGAGGATATTTTTTAAATCCCATGTTTTTCCTCCCTAGTTTAATATACTCCCTCCACTCAGTAGGTATAGTCCCAATGTTGAGAATCATTGCTATAGTTAACCTACTGACAAATTTATCCCTTGGATATGACAGATGGCCAACTAAGATGGCCTTTCTGTGCCTTTTGTTTGGAGTAAGGTATGGACTCATGGGGTAAGCTTAGTACTATTTTCTGAAGTCATTAATATTTAATTTCAATATTTCTTTAGTGATTATGTGAAAGGGTTCATAAAAGATGCCAACAAGGTTGCCTCCTTTTAAGTGCAATTATCTTGTCTAGATTCTTTCCCATTCTCTTCTATAGATGGCCTGCATGAGAGTGTGAATGTCCTGTCCCCTTTGTGGGAAAACAGAATGATGATCTCTGGGTTAGATGATTCATAGACTTCCATCCTCTACACTTCAGACCCAACGCTTAAAATCTCTAAGACTTTTAAAAGCATTTTAGTTGTCAATACTTTGTAATTCTAGGTTCAGCAGTACTTATTGCTTAAGAAAAGCTAATACCCAGGTGTTCTAATTTTTTATCTCAGTATAGCTATCACTCAAATGTCAAAGGCTCATTATAAATGTCATAAACAAAATCAGTATTGAGTGAGCAAGATCATGATATTAACTGCATGTGCAGCACTGTTTTGTGCCTTGACATTATATTTGGTTACTGCTTGACATATTTTCATTGTATCAAGTTGTGATTAATCAAATCTTGCAGTGACAACTCACTATCTCTCAAAGACTATAATTGTACCATTTAGTGGTGATTTAGTTCTTTTTTTGGAAAATAGTAGTCTGCAAATCTAGGTAGATAGTTAGGCTGTTACCAGGTAATGATTTTCTTATTCTGTCTCATCAGCCTGAAGAAATGCCAAATTAAGGATGGTTAAAAATATGTAATTTTAAATTCTCTATACTGAGTTCTGTGTAGAGTACAGTTAGCAACTATGGGCTAGGCAAAGTTAGGCAAGTGATCTGATTTTGTATTTGACTCACTCTAGGACAGAAGGGGTTGAGAGGTCAAAGACCGAAAATAAAAGATTATTCCATAAAGTGAAATGAAAGGAAACGGAGTCCAGGTTCCTTATGGACAACATTGGCCTTTATTCCCATCTGGATGTGGGTGAACTGAGTTTGAGAAGGGAGTCAGCCAGTGGGTTAAAGTGGATGGGAATTTTAAAGGGAGGGAAAGGTAGGGATTGGCACATTCCCTTTTTCCTGGGTGGGAGATTCTATACATTTATTTCTTTCTGGGCAGGTTGGTTCTATTTGAGCAAGACCGTTTGATCTATGAGGGGTCATGAAGAGTTCATATTGGCCCAGATAAGGCAGAGGCTTTTAAACATAGGTTGCGGTCAATAAATGCAGAAGTAACTAAATGTCCCTAACTTTTCTAGCCTCATTTTACTCACAAGAGAAAGAGGTGCATGAGAAGATATCACAGGGCATTCCAAAGTTGGTCTCATTCTAAGATTTCAGAAGAATTCCTAAAAAGAAAAAGCTGTTTTCTATTTTATGGGTGATTATAGATCACTAGTGGACTTGCTTTATATTCCACTTATCATAACTTTATGAATATTGAATGGAAATAAACTTGGGTACACACTCTCATGATTCTTTTATGCATAGCATTGTTCCTCTTTCTGTAATTTTTTCCCATTTCTTCTTCATTAGGTGATAATTCAGATAATCATCAATTAGGCGAGTGATAGATTTAACACAGCACGTTTTGGCTTGTTCCGCTCACCAACCATTCAGAAAGAAGTAGGCACTTTTCCCCACATCACTGCTGTAGCATTTTACAAGTTTCAACATACTGAATTGTGATTACTTGTTTATACTTATGTCTCTCCCATTGAACGCTGAGCTTTATTATACAGGTGGAGGCTGTTTTATTCATTAAGGTGTCTGCAGCCATCAACAACATATCTGGACAAACTGGGTGCTTTGTATTCAATGAATGGTGAAGTTTATTAATTTCTGGGAAAAATCCTTCTTTTTAAATTTGAAAGAGGTCTAAAAAGTATAGTTAAGATAATACTAAGTCGTGATTTATTGCAACACTCATGAGTTGTATTTGGGAAGATAATAACTCAAAGCTTAGAGGCAGGGTCAGAGACCATCAAACTCCCATAGATGTGGAACTAACCACATGAACTGCCTAGTTTTAATTACTGATTTTGGAAATGTATATCTTTTCTTTTTCTTTCTTTGTCATTTTCCAGATAAAGGTTTATCAACTTTATTGATCTTTTCAAAGAGCCAGATTTTGGTTTCATTAATTTTCTACGGTTTTTGTTTTATATTTTATTGATCTCTACTCTGATTTTTATTATTTCCTTCCTTCTGATTAGTTTGGGTTTCATTTGTTATTCTTTTCTAGAATAGAAAATTGTGGAAACTGTGGAAACTTTGATTATTGATTTTAGTTTATTTTCTAATAAAGCATTTAAAGCTATCAGTTGACTTTGAGAACTATTTTAGCTATATTACATTTTATTTTTATTTTTTAGCTGGGCTTCCTATGTAAGTCACTTATATATGCAGACCACTAGGGTTAGCCACTGTGCAGCACTTGTGCTGAAATGCCTCAGGCCCATGCGACTTCTATCCTCTTGCTGATGGATCTTTGTGGGAGTGGGAGAGTCTGTTCAGAATTGCAGCTATTTCTCAAGTATGTCTTAGCTTTTACTTTTACCTATAGCCTCTCACGGGTTTCTTAATCCAAGCTTATTGCCACAGATATGTGGCAAATTTGTTTCAGCCCTTTCATTTCCAAGATCTCACTAAATTTCTGACTGTTCTGCCATAGCCACAATTGGAACTGAAACTTCAGAGCAGCAAAGCTATTTGTATGCCCCATTTGTTTTCTACCCAGGCCACCATTTTAGCTCACAAAGATGTGGAGTCCTGTGCCAAAATCAAGTCCTCTCTGGTAGCAGTGCTGGTGGTTTTTATGGTTAACTCCTCCATAGTAAAATAATAGTTCTCATCTAGAGAGTTGGGGAATGGGATGCAAGTTGCTCCCACTTGAAGACAATAGATTTCTATTATTCTTTCCTAAATTTCTAGTGGTTTTTCAAGAATGCTTCTCAATCTGTTGTCTGCCTTTGGTTTATTTACAGAGATCTGAAATGGTTGGTCTATCCTTTCATTTGGTTCTTTTTACAACCCTGTCCACTTTATACTTTTTTTTCATATTTTAAAACTTTGTTTATTAAGAAATTGTGCATTTCAATAATTAAAATCATTTGAACCAAAAAAAAATGCACTCTGATTAAACTACATTTTACAACCTGTAAGAAACCTTGGGCTAGGTTGGTTTTACTTTAGATTTCACTGGTGTCCTACCCTGGTACTTCCTTCACTGATATGCAAGTCCTTTTCCTTCCCAGACAGCCGCACAGGCAGATGGGTGAGGCAGGTGTTGTCTTCCTTGTCAGTAGTTTTCAGTATTTTGATGTGAAAGGGGCAGGACAGGATGGTCATTTAAACTAGATCCAATCTCTTTGCATCTTACAAGTTAAACAGCTAAAAGAAATAAAATAAGAAGGTAATGTTTGTGGAATATAGGCTATATATTGCAGTGCTTACTTCATTACAACTCGCTTGTTCTGTTTGATTTTTTTTGTTTTTTTAAATTAAATCATAAACACATAGATCATGTATACCTTAATGCATTTATGGGGTACAATGTGCTGATTTCATATTGAATTGGGAATGCTCACATCACACTGCTTAATATATACCTCATCTCATTTACTTAATTATTTTGTTAAGACATTTATACTCTATACTAATAGATCTGACATGTACCCTTGCATTATGCACCATAGGTGTAATCCCACCATTTACCCTCCCTCAATCTGACCTCCCCCCTCTTCTTCCTCCCTCCTTCATCTTGGGCCATAGTTGTGATCTATTCTTTATATGAAAGTGTGAGTGATTGTAAATTAGTTTCATAATAGTACTGAGTACATTGGATATTTTTTCTTCCATTCTTGAGATACTTTACTAAGTAGGATATGTTCCAACTCCATCCATGTAAACGTAAAAGAGGTAAAGTCTCTGTCTTTTTTAAGGCTGCATAATATTCCATGGCATACATATACCACAATTTATTTATTTATTTATTTTTTTAAAGACGGAGCCTCAAGCCATCCCCCTGGGTGCCATGACATCACAGCTCATAGCAACCTCCATCTCCTGGGCTAAAGTGAGTCTCCTGCCTCTGCCTCCCAAGTAGCTGGGACCATAGGTGCCCACCACAACACCCAGCCATTTTTTGGTTGCAGCCATCATTGTTGTTTGGCGGGCCTGGCTGGGGATTCAAACCCGCCACCTTAGGTGTACGTGGCTGACGCCTTAGCCGATTGAGCCACAGGTGCTGAGCACCACAATTTATTAATCCACTCATGTGTTCATGGGCACTTGGACTTCTTCCATGACTTGACTATTATGAATTGAGCTGCAATGAACAATCTGGTACAAATATCTTTATTATAAAGGGATTTTTGGTCTTTTGGATACATACCTAGTAGAGGAATTGCAGGATCAAATGGCAGGTCTAGTTTTAAATCCCTGAGTATTCTCCATACTTCTTTCCAAAAGGGACATATTAGCTTGCACTCCTGCCAGCAGTGCAGAAGTGTTCCCTTTTCTCCACATCCATGCCAACATCTGTAGTTTTGGGATTTTGTTATGTGAGCCACTCTTAGGGGAGTTAGAAGCTACCTCAAAGTGGTTTTGATTTGCATTTCTCTGATGATTAAAGATGATGAGCATGTCTTCACGTGTCTGTAGGCCACGCACCTATCTTCTTCAGAGAAGCTTCTATTCAAGTCCCTTGCCCACAATGAAATGGGATTACTTGTTCATTTCTTATTAATAAGTTTGACTTTTCTGTGGATTCTGGTTATCAACCTTTGTTGGAAGCATAACCTGCAAATATCTTCTCCCATTCTGAGGGCTGTCTGCTTGCTTTACTTACTATGTTCTTGGCTGTGCAGAAGCTTTTTAGTTTGATCAGGTCCCAGTAATGTATTTTTGTTGTTGTTTCAATTGCCTGGGCGGGAGGGTCCTCCTCATAAAGTATTCTCCTAGGACAATTTCTTCAAGTGTTTCTCCTGAACTCTCTCCAAGAATCTTTATAGTTTCATGTCTTAAGTTTAAATATTTTATCCAGGTATAGTTAATTTTTGTTAATGGTGAAAGGTATGGGTGCAATTTCAGTCTTCTACAAGTTCCTGGCCAATTCTCCCAGCACCATTTGTTAAATAGAGAATCTTTTCCCCAATTTATATTTTTGAAAGGCTTATCAAAGATCAAATGATGATAAGTGTCTGCGTTCATCTTTTGGTTCTCAATTCTGTTCCATACATCTACCTCTCTGTTCTTATGCCAATACCATGCTGTTTTGATCACTATAGATTTGTAGTATAGTTTGAAGTCTGGTAGCATGATTCCTCCTGATTTGTTTTTATTTCTGAGTAATGTCCTGGCTATTTGAGGTTTTTTTCTGGTTCCATATAAAATGAAATACTATTTTTTCCAGATCTTTAATGTATGATGGTGGTGCTTTGATAGGGATTGCATTAAATTTGTAAATTGCTTTGTGTAATATGGACATTTAAAAGGCAGTGAATTTTTCTAGTGCCTGTCATCTTGAATTTTGATCCATCAAATTTCTTGACTCAGGCATATTGGGTTTATCCTTTTGTTGAGAGGATTCATTGTCTTCTTCAAGATGTGATTTTTCAAGAATGTTTGCCTGAAATCCTCTCCCATAGGATATAAATGCAAATAGTTACTATAGATAAGGGCACCTGTGTCTTAAGGAATTTTTCAGCTCCTGTCAAAACCCTTCATAGCTTGCATTCTTTGTTGTGAAAAGAGAAAACAATTTGGAGCTTGACAGCCCTAGGTATAGATCTTAATATCTTTGTATACACTGGAAACAATTTCTCTGAATCTCAGTTTATTTATCTTTAAAGTGGATGTTCTGGTCACCATGGTGATTGTTACCTAATTGCTTTGTTTTCTCTCTCGTGTTACTATTTTGTAAGAGGCATGAGTTTTAAATTTTGGGTGTGGATGTTGCTTGTTCTCTTCCAGTATAGAGCACTTTTAAGCATTTCTTATAGGGTAGGTGTAGTGGTGATGTTGGGGGTCAGGGGTCCTGGTTAGTGGACCTGGTTGGATTACTTGGCTGAGCTAGAAAGTTCAATGGAGGCATGGTGACAATCAAAAGCAAAAGTGAGCAGAAACTGAAAATAAAACTAGAGTGGCCCAGGCAGTGTGGATAGAAAGCCAAAGTAGCCCACACAAGTTTTAGCGTAACCAAGAGAGATTTTATTTAGGAAGAACAAAGAAAAATTTTAAAGCACTTCCAAAAAGAATTGGTAGGGAGTCCTTCTCATGGAGAAGAAAAAGTGAGAGATACACACAAGGGCAGTGTGAGAGTATAAATATCCTTTCTCTGTCTGAAATTGGTCATCTTTCATTGGTCTCTTTCCACTGCCAGGGATTATTGTCTTTCTCTGTTGGTTGCCTTTTCAATTGGTGAATGATCCATGGGCCCGCCAGACTTCCTTGTTTCACAGGCCAGGTGTTCCTCCTACCCTCCTTGAAGCCCCTTTCTTAGTGTCCCTTCTCCAGTGACAAATTTCATTAGTATTTGCTTGTCTGGGAAAGACTTTTTTCTCTTTCATTTATGCGAGTTAGTTTTCCAGGGTATAAAACTTTTGACTGAAAGTTATTCTCTTCAAGAACACAAAACATGGGATCCCAATTCATTTTGTTTGTCATGTTTCTGTTGAGAAGTCTGCTGCTAGCTTTCCTTTGTAATTTTCTTGATGCTTTCATCTAACATCTTGTAATATTTCTCTTTCACTTTGACTTTGGGCACACTGATGGCTATGTCCCTGGGTGAGGTTCCATTTGCCTTGAATCTACCAGATTGTCTGTCACTGACCACTTGTATCTGGATGACCAAATCTCTAGAAACACTGAGAAAGTTTTCCTTCAAAATTCCTTCAAATAGATGTTCCTTAATTTTTGCTTTTTCTTCTTCCTCAGGGAGACCCATGGTTCTTAATTTCTTCACTTTATATAATTCCCTATTTTCCAGTGAGATTGTTCATTCTTCTTGATTATTTTGTCTTCATTTTTGACTAACTGGTTAATTCAAAAGCCTGGACTTCAAGCTCTTAAATTATTTTTTCTGCTTGGTCTAGTTTTTTGTTAAAACTTTCCATGGTATTTTATCAAAATACTCTTGGCATTTGAATGTTTATAATAGCATAATTCACAATTGCAAACATATAAAAACAACCCAAGTCCCCATAAACACATGAATGAATTAATAAAATGTGGTATATATATATATATACCAGGGAGTGCTATTCAGCCATTAAAAAAGGCAATCTAGTATCTTTTGTAACAACCTGGTTAGAATGGGAGGCCATTCTTCTAAGTGAAGTATTGCAAGGATGGACCACATGTACTTAATACTAAATTGGAACTAGCTGTGTACATATGGAAGTGAAACTCAATAGAAATCTACTGGGGGTAGAGGGAGGGTAAATGTACACCTAACAAGTGAAATGCACATATTTTGGGTGAAGGGCATATTTATAACATTGACTTAAAATGTATAAATGCATATTATATAACCAAAATGTCTATAACCCTGTAATATTCTGAAATTTTAAAAAAGAGAAATGTAAAAGCCCTTTCCACTGTATTTTGAAATTCCCTAAATGACTTTTATTTTGAGTAGTTTTTTTTCTTATATTATCTATCTCATTAATAGATTTTTCATTCATGTTCTGAATTACTATTATTATTATTAGTAATATTAGTATTTAGTTTCTTTGTGTTGATTTTCAACTTTCTCATGAATCATATTGATCTTAGTGATTCATAGAATCATAATGATCTTAGTGATCATAGTGAGCCACATTCTGAATTCTATACCTGACATTACAACAATTTCCTTTTTATTGGAGCCCATTGGCAGAGAGCTTTTATGATCCTTTTGGAGTGTTAAAACAGCCTGTTTTCTTTTCTTTTTTTTTGTTTTTGCATTTTTTTGACTGGGGCTGGGTTTGAACCTACCACCTCCAGCATATGGGGCTGGCGCCCTACCCTTTTGAGCCACAGGCGCCACCCAGCCTATTATTTCATGTAGTCTGATTTCTTAGGCTGGTTCCTTCTCATATGGAACCCTTTCTCCAGGATCTTGATTTAGGTGTTAAAAATCAAATTTTGTCTCTGGCTATAGGTTCTTGGGCAATTATTTAACCTTGGTAACTCTGAACCTCATTTATATAATGAGGGTAGTATCTCTTTCATAGAGTTATTATGAGTATTAAATGAGAGAATATGTGTGAAATAACACAGTTACTAATACAGAGTAAATGCTCAATAAATTTTAGCTAGCATCACTTTTTTACATGTTGCTTTAGGAAGTGATAGATATGTAATGATATAGACCTGATATAGATATGAGTCCACAGACCACACACTGATTTTGTGAAGACTTTTTGCCTATCTATGGTGTCAAATATCATGAAAAGTATGCACAGACCCTTTTCTCCGAATCAGCTTTTGCTAGTGTTTATATATTTAATGTGGGACCAAAGATAACTTTTATTCTTATAGTATGTGGCAAATTTAAAAAAAAAAAAGAAAGAAAAGGTTGGACACCCCTAATAAAGACCATTTGTAAAAACATTCAAAATAAATTTTCAATTCATTAATTGAGTTACTTCTGTTGAGGTGGTATACAAGATAATGGTCACTTCACATAAGGAGCTAATTCTTTTTTTTTTTGGAGACAGAGTCTTACTATGTCACCCTAGGTAGAGAGTGGTGGTATCACAGCTCACAGCAAGGTCAAATTCTTGGACTTAAGTGATTCTTTTGCCTCAGCCTCCCAAGTACCTGGGACTACAGGTGCCCACCACAACACCTGGCCATTGTTTGGTTGCAGTTCTCATTGTTGTTTAGCAGGCCCAGGCCAGGCTCGAACCCACCAGCCTTGGTGTATGAGGCTGGTGTCCCACTCACTGAGCTATGGGCACTGAGCCAGGAGCTAATTCTTTTTAAGAAAATAACTTAAAAACAGAGAATGTGGCATGTACCTGTAGTCTCAGCTACTACTGAAGTGTGAAGATTGCTGGAGGCCAGATGCTCAAATCTAACCAGAGCAATATAGAGAAATTCAATCTCAAAATTTTTTTCAAGTTAAATAAGATATGCTTGACCCTAACAATAAGAATAATGGCAAAAAAAAAAAAAACCTGAAAGAAAAAACTTAAGACATAAATGAACAGGAAGATAAATTTTACCTGACTTTGGAATGGTCTGCTTATTGTATGTGTTGATTTACTTTGCTAAAGAAAAAGAAAAACAAAAGTAAAGGTTTAAAATTTGACATAAAAGTTAACATTGCGTTTTACTTGTCATTATTAAACTATTTAAGGAATTATTGTTCATGTATACAGACTGTTTTTTGTGGTTTTTTTTTTTTTTTTAGAAAATCCTATAACAAAATGAGCAAATAAAATTCATAGTTTGGTATATTAATTTAGGTCTATTTGCATGCAGAAAAAAATTTCCTTTATCTTTGTTTAACAAAATGCAGGAAAGAGTTCTTTTAACTATAATGTATGTGTTTTTGATTATACTGTTATCTGTAGATATATTAAGTACTTACCATATGCCACATGTTATACTAGTTGCCTTATAAATATGATAAATCCTTTCAAACACTGAGTTAAGTAGTAGTATTTTTATTTATCAGGTGAAGGAATTGAAACTTACAGAGGTGCAATAACTAGTCTAGTATCTACAATTTGTAAAACTAGGCTTTAACCCAGGACTGTGTGTTGCCAAAGCTTATGTTTGAATTGGAAAAAAATTAGGCAGTTTGGATCTCTTCTTTAAACTTGAGTCTTGCTTCACTGTTAGGATTGGAACTGCTGGATATTATAGGGAAGAAGGATACCAGTGGATGGCATTAGGGTTATATATGGTTAATTCCAACCATAGAATCTTAAGCAAGGTGATATAACTGAAGTTTTTATGACATTCTATTTGAGAAAAAACAAAACATTTCAATCAATAAATTACATGATTACATAAATTACATGATTCCAAAAATTTGTTAATCTTCATTTAAAAGTCAACTATGGGTTCAGTGCCTGTAGGTCAGTGGCTAGGGCACCAACCAACCATATACACCAGACCTGGCGGGTTTAATTCCAGCTTGTGGGCCAGCCAAACAACAATGACAACTACAACCAAAAAATAGCAGGGCATTGTGGCAGACACCTGTAGTCCCAGCTACTTGGGAGGCTGAGGCAAGAGAATCACTTAAGTCCAAGAGTTTGATGTTGCTGTGAGCTGTGATGCCACAGCACTCTACTGAGGGCAACAAAGTGAGACTCTGTCTCACACACACATACACACACAAAGTCACCCTATGAAAGTAATATAAGTACTTAGGTTTACAAATCACTACTTTCTCATACAGGTTTTGTATTATGAATATTTACCTTGGATGAAGGGATGCTTCTGAATTTACATTTTTATTAGATTTAGCATACAGCACTTAGTCTTATTAATTTGTTTTTGAAGTGTCTTAATTTCCCTAAGAATTCCAATATAGATAATGCTGTTTATTTTGTAGTATACTGTATATACATCATGTTTGCAGTAAAAATCTGTTAAATATATATCCATGACTAATAATGTTAACTAAAGGCAATATTATTTTTCTATAGCAAGCTGTCAAAAATGTGGGACACAGTGAATGTCAGCCAAAGATATCAATCTCAAAAAGATATTTTGAAGGAAAGTGTTATGATGCACTGTCAGGTTTTTGTCACTAACATATTCCCTTGAGTTGATCAAAAAGAAACATTGATATCTTTCATTTTACTAATTTTTTAATCACTAGTAATAATAGATTAGCTATTAATATATTCTTGAAATCTGAACCAGTTAAAGAAATGTGTTGATATTCTACTCCTGCAATTGGAAATGAAAAGCATTTCATGAAAATATATACCAGCTTTATAAGATTTAATTGAAAATGTTATGCATATGTTATCTATTAAAGAACATAATCTATATGCTATAATTGCTATCATTTTAAATAAGTCCATGTGATATAGAGAAGAAAACAGAGGATGAGTTTTTGAGATACAAAGTTTCTGACAGTACTGATTATTTGATGCTTCCTTGTCTTCTTACATTTCATCTTAAGGAGGAGAAACATTAAACTGCCATTACAGTGCCATTATGTCTATTTCTTCATAGATAGCATGTTGTGTTTTCCTTCCCAGATGCTTATAAACTTTTTTCTTTCATCACTGTAATTCAAAAATATTTCAAGAATATATTTCCCTGTTTCTCATTCCATTAATTATGTCAGAAATAATTTGCACACTTGGGTTTTTCTCCTACTGTGTAAGTTTTCTTCAGTTATAGCTTTATTATTATTTTTGTTTGTGTGATTTGGTCTTCTTTTCTGGAATGACCTGTAATTCCTGTTCTGTTCTTGTCCCTCAATTTCATATGCTCTCTCATTACTTTGAACTTTTTTTCACTCCTTTTTTACTGCATTCAGGAAGGCCACTCTTAATTTTCATCTTCATTTTATCAGTTATATTTAAGCAATATTCTATTTTCATCCCCCCCCATCTTCCTCCATCCCTCTCTCTCTTAACTCCCATGGATATTTTAACTTTGAAGGAGTAAAAGGAAAGCTACTAAAGCAAGAAATAATAGTGTTAAAATATCTCCTCTTTTGTGCCTACTTTTGATAAGTTGAACCTTTTTTATGATTTTATCTTGTCTTCTTTATTATTATTAGCTATAGCTCTTTGTTGTATTATTTCAATGGATTGTTTCAGGATTTAGAGTATATACCTTTAATTTATCATAATCTGTCTTCAAGTGATACTATACCAGTTCATATGTATTTATAGGAATCTCACAACAGTATACTTCCATCTTCCATTTCTCCCACTAGTCTTCGTACTATTTTTGTTATATATTTTATTTCTATCTATTATAAACTCTGCAATGCTTTGTTATGAGTTTTGATTGAAATAACAATTTTTAGAGTAATAGAACAAATAAGAAAAAATATTTTATATTTATCTATGATTTAACATTTTCAGTTCTCTTAATCTTCTTTTTAGATTGAGATTTCTGAGTTGTAATTAGCTTTCTTCCCGAAGAACTTCCTTTTCCATTTCTTCTATCCCAGATTTTTGGGTACTGAATTATTTTAGTATGCACATGCCTGGTAAAGTCTTTCAGCATGAAATTTAGAAACATATTTTTACTGGGTATAGAATTCTAGGTTCAAAATTTTTTCTTTTGGAGTATTTAAAGTATTGCTCCACTAGGTATTGATTGTTTTCCACAAGGAGTTTGCTTTAATTATTATATTTGCTGTGTATATAATGCCCCTGTTTTCTTCTGGCTACTTTTAAAGTTATTTTAAATTATGGTTTTTAAGGAACTTAATTATGATATATTTTGGTGTTATTTTTGCATATTTCTTGATAATGGAATTTGTTGAACTCCTTATATTTATAGATTTATTATTTTATCAAATTTATATAACTTTCAGCTACTGTTTCTTTAAATTTTTCTTCGCTCTGCCTTTGTAGGCTCAGTTTACATGTATATTAGGCTATTTGACTTGATCCTATAGTTCATTGATACAGGCAAAATTAAACACAGAATAGAAAACATAATAAAAACAAATTATAAAGGCATAGATTTTAACTGAAGTATATAAATAATCAAATACAACTATCTAAACCAATTTTTTCCAACCTTTTTATCTGATGGCACACTTGAACATATAGTTAAACTTCTGTAGTACACTTATGTTGATCAAAAAAACAAAGGAGCAAATAAAAAGAATATGCTAACTGTGGATTGAACTTAATTATTTTGAAAATAATTAATGATCTTTAAAAATTTTCACTGCACATCTAAGATCCTCTCACAGTACACTGATCAAAAATCACTAATCTAAGCAGTCTAATTAAAAGGCAGAGCAGGTCAAACTGAATTAAAAACTAAGATTCAACTACGCATTTGTTGCCTACTAAAATCCCATTTTAAATATAACTACACAAACCGAAATAAGTACAAAGGAAAAAATATATATCATCTGTTCATTCTTATTCAGTCTTTTTGTATCTAATTTCTCTTGCATTTTTTTTTTAAGATCACCAATTTTTCCAACAGCAGTATATAATCTTCCTTTAACCCCGTTCAGTATATATTTCAGTATATTTTTCAACCATTATAATTTTTATCTCTAGCAGTCTGATTTATCTATTTTTTAAAGATCTCTTCCACATAGCCTCTTAGCATATATAATTTTTCTGTTAGCTTCTTGAATTCACTGATACAGCTAGATGTTTCAATATCCTCATTTACTAATTTGATCACTAGCATCATTTTTAAGTCAATTTTGATCATTTTATTTTTCTCCTCATGGGTGGTATTTTTCTACTCATTTATATGCCTAGTAACTTTTATATTAGATGTAACTGATAAATTTCACCTTGTTGAGTGCTGGATTTTTTTTTCTTTTTTTTTATTAAGTCATATATGCATAGATCATGAATTTTATATAAATATGTCTGAGTTTTATTCTGGGATGCAATTAACTTACTTTGAAATGAACAATTGATCCTTTCAGTTCTTTTTTATAAACTTTGTTTAGTGTTATTACCAACATTTAATCTTTGGCTTTTTATGCTCATTGAGGCAAAACTTTCAGAGTACTTCATCCAATACTCCATGAATTAGGATTTTCTTTTCTAGCTGAAGAAAGGAACTGTTCTTCACCTAGTCTGAGCAATATGTTTGGTTCCTCTTAATCCTGGTGATTATTTCTGAGGGTAGTTTCTGAATGTATATGTTGGTTGATACTTAGATAAAAATCCAAGAGAAAATCTTCTGCAGACCTTCAAAGTTCTTTTTGTGTAGCTATTTACTCTCCAGTACTATGGTTTGTGAACTTCATTCTTCTTGTCTGTCTTTAAGCTTCCAGTTTCTCAGCTCCAGGAAGTAGCAAGGATCTTCCTGAATTTCTCCTCCCCTTTGCTGGATGGAAACTTTAGGCCGTAGGGTGGGACAATAATATTAGGATTCAATTCATTTGTTTCTAATCTCTTACATTATTGTAAGAGATTTAATATTGTAATGCCTTTAATACTGTTTCATATATTTTGTGTTTTTTCAATTTGTTTCATGTAGGATGGTACTATAAACTCCAGTCCCTATTATTCCATCTTTACTGGAAGAATTAATTTTTCTTGGCTCAGCGCCTGTGGCTCAATCGGCTAGGGCGCCAGCCACATACACCTAAGGTGGTGGGTTCGAATCCCCAGCCCGGGCCGCCAAACAACAATGATGGCTGCAACCAAAAAATGGCCGGGCACTGTGGCGGGCGCCTGTGGTCCCAGCTACTTGGGAGGCTGAGGCAGGAGACTCGCTTGAGCCCAGGAGTTGGAGGTTGCTATGAGCTGTGATGCCACGGCACTCTACCCAGGGGGATAGCTTGAGGCTCCGTCTCAAAAAAAAAAAAAATCTTTAAAGACAGTGAGGATAATGGATTGTCTCAGAAGTGTTAGAAGGTCAGTTAAGGCTGGTGTGAGATTTGAGGGCCTGAGTATGGGGCAGCTCATATCAGATCATCATAGTGGCCTTCAGGAACCTGGAAATGTTGATGGTAATTCTAAAACTTCTTAGCATAGCCTTTAATGTGGACCCTCACATTAAACCTAAAATATTTCCCTAATCTCTGTTTAGCTACAAAAACAACAGGAAGAAAGAAAGAAGAGCAACAGTTTCCAAACACCACTTAAAGTATCTGTTTGCATCCTTCCTACTACATGAATGTTGAAGGAGTACATTTGACATCACTTATTGGAATCTAGCAATTTCTATATTAGCAGCCAGTCTCTTAAGAAAATGCTATCAGATTTGCCAGAGTAAATTATTGAGATTGTTAACTCTCACGTGGACATGGATAGTGATGACAAGAAGAGAACTAAAGTTGCACCACAGAATTTACTGTGTAGACTTTTCGAATCGTTTATGCCAGTCCACCACCACCACCCCCCATCACCAAAAAAACAAACAAACAAACAAACCAAAAAACATCTTTAGGATAGGCAGCTGATGTAGCTGGGTGGTAGTGGGCTCTAGGTGGCCATATCATTGTATCTGTGTTTAAATACACAAATGAACGTTTTTACAGATTGAAACAATTCATAAAGAGTTGAGGCTGCCTTTTTTTTTTAGCGCTAAAACTAAAAATCGCAACTATTTTAGTTATCCCCATCTCTTCCGCTGCTCAAACCTCTGTATACTACATCTCCCAGCATGCTCTGAAGTTCGTATGACTTCATCTCAAATGGCCCCGTAGGGCAACAAGGATGGTTAGTTTCTACCGTACTTATTTGTCTTGAAAAATCGATCCGAACTGGCTGCTATTTAGACTTTTATTACCTGCCGAACCCCTTTTGTTAATTGTCACTAAATGAAGGGGTTCTGAAGGGGTTGTGACCTAGGAAGGCGCATCCATTCCTTCAATTGGATGGGGAGCGAGGAGTGTCCCCAGCGATCTCACGAATAGGAGGGAATGTTGACCAGGGAGCACCGCTGCGGCGGATCAGAGGAGCAGGAACTGAAACCCGGGCTGAGTCCGAAAAAAGCCCGATTTGGACGGTGGCGCCGGAACGGTTGGAAGTGAAAGATGGAGGAGCCGGAGGAACCGGCGGACCGTGGGCAGTCACTGCCCCCGGTTTATATCTATAGTCCGGAGTATGTCCGCATGTGTGACTCCCTGGCCAAGGTCCCCAAACGGGTAAGACAAAAAGGGATGAAAGACCGTGGGTTTGGGGGTTGGGGGTAGGGTGGGGTTGGTAGATGGGAGAGCATTAATTAGGAAGCGAAGAGGATCCTGGGCTGGGAGAAGTCTTCAGAAACGTGGACAGCCGTATTAGATACCTAAAGCTATATAAGAAGGACGTGTTCCTTACCGTTTCTGAGAGTACAGTAAGTCTCCGCGGGGCGCCTAATGGACAGGTAGGGGCTGGGGCCGGGGGCGGGGAGGGGCGGGAATGAAGTTTCTACCACTAGGGTATCGATCCCTGAAGTCTTGAGAAAATAAACGGTGAGGGGGAAAGTGTTCCTGTCTAAGGCCCCGGAACTTTCGCGCTAGTAATTCTGATACTTTGTATCTGTATTGTTTAAAGTCTGTTGTAACTGTTTAGTAACAGAAAGGAGAGGATACAAAGTGAGTTAGTTCCTTTGTTCAGGATGAAGTGGACTGAATTTTGCTAAGTTAAACTTTTAAGACACTATTTTTTGCTTTTTTATGCTGATGTTTTTAGGCCAGTATGGTACATTCTTTGATTGAAGCATATGCGCTACACAAACAAATGAGGTAAGTTGCCTTTCGTAGCCCTGAAGCTAATTGTTCGTAGCCTTATTATCTCGCTTCACCTTGGGGTAATTGAGGGGAAAGTGGTCCTTTTTTAAAATGAAAAAAAAATAGCGGGCTGCACCCATAGCTCAAAGGAGTGGGGTGCCGACCCCATATGCCAGAGGTGGCGGGTTCAAACCCGGCCCCGGCCAAAAACTGCAAATAAATAAATAAATAAAAATTGTTTTTTTGTGTGAGATTATTCACAGTGTTTGTAATTTGCCTGTTCCCCATGAAAGCTATTGAAGAATTAAGAACACTTTTTTAAAAAAATGTGCAGGAAGCAATTAAGGTCCATTAGAAATAGGAGAAGTATCCCTGGGATAGGTGCATTGTGGAGATTCTGAAGTTTACCTAAGTACTAAAACCTATCTAATGGAAAACTGTGTACAGTTCTGAGGTATTTTTGTTTTGTTCTAAGCCAGATCTGAGGGTGTGGGTTCATCCTAAAACTTTTTTTGTATATTATTTGTTTTGTTTATCAGGCCCAGGTGGGGCTCAAACTCACTGCCCCTAGTGTTCTAGCCAGCGGGCTAACCACTGAGATAAGGTGGTCAGCTTATTTAAGACTTTTAGACAACCCACCACTGCTACAAACTTTAATGGGTTACCCTGGAGATAAGTCTAGACAAAAGCAAACTGCTGAGACCAAACCAGAACTCAAGAGAGAGCTAACTGCTTCTTTTAAAAACATGAGCTTGATATTTATTATCATTTCTGTATTTGATGTCACTGAAAGAGCAAATATTATAACCCTGCAATATGCAGGATTACTTAAAACACTTTCTGGCCAAATAGGTAAGTTTCTATGACAGCTAGACTGGTATCCTTCCGGAATAGTATAATAAGCATTTGGATTTTATCCTGATTATTAACAAAATCATTTCTTGAAAACCTTTTTTAGGAAAGGTTTTTAACCATTTTTAACCCACGTGGTAAATATAATAGCACATGCCTTCCACTAAAGTTATTTAAAATTTTTAAAAAATTTTGATAAACAAAATATCAAAATAAAGAAAAACTCTCTAATTTCCTTGCTGTTAAGAAGGGTAATTTTCAGTGTTTTTTAACTTTAACATTTAACAAAATAAATGAAAGGGTGCTAGAAGAGGGAGCTTGTAGGGCTGCAAAATATGGCCAGTAAATTGTAAAATTTTTGTTTTAATGGGCACATTTTTTGCCTCTAATGATGTAGATGTGTTTTCTCAAAGAAGCAGCAAGAATCCTTGGATCTTGGCTATATATTTAATTTTTGAGGCTGGCTTGGCTATATATTTAATTTTTGAAACTGGATCATAGTATGTCTTCTGGCTACCTTAGTGGTAGTAGTAGCTTGTGTAGTTAGTCATATTAATTCATGATAAATTCATGGCTATGTTCTCATTCAGCAAACAAAATGCTTGGCTGAACACAGTGGCTCATATTGGTAATCCTAGCACTTTGGGAGGCCAGGGCGAGAGGATCTCTTAAGGCCAGGAGTTTGAGACCAGCCTGAGTAGCAGCAAGACCCCCATCTCTACAAAAAATAGATAGTCGGGTAGAGTCTCAGCTACTCAGGAGACTGAGCAGGGGAATCCCTTGAGCCTAGGAGTTTGAGATTGCAGTGAGCTATGATTATGTCACCACACTCTACCCTAGGTGAGAGCAAGATCCTGTCTCAAAAACAATAACAACAAAACAATAACAAAAACAAAAAAATCCCTTGCTTCTGCCTAAGTCAGTGTTCTTTCAACTTGAATATGCATTTGAATCACCTTGAGACACATTGTTTTATTTAAAATGTCTTGTTAAGATACAAATTCTGATTCAGTAGGCTTGAGGTGAGGGTGAGGTTCTGCATTTCTAATAAGCTCCCAGGAGATGCTGATGCTACTGCCAGGGGATACTGCTGCTGCTGGACCACTGACCACCCTTTAAGTAGCAAAGACTGGTGTAAAATGGCAGCTGTGAAGTTGAGAAGAGGAAATGGGGAATAGACAGCTGGAAGTTAGAAGTGGTGAGACCTGTTGTTAGGTTAACTCCTTTTATTCCCTCATTCACTCCTTGTGTGGAAGTAAATTGAGTGAAGCCCAATTCCAACCATTTTGCCACTTCTTCCTATAGAGGCAAATGGCAGGGACCAAGTATAGAAACTGTATATTTTGGGTTGTCTGTTTGTTTATACTTTAATATTAATAATGATGATAGTTATCTTCAAAGCATTTTTGTATGTTATCCTCTAATCTTCATCTAAGTCCCAGATGAGAAAACTAAGCTACAGAAATAGAGCTAGAAAGTACAAGGTTTAAGGATAGCAACCCAATTCTCCAACACCAATCTGACTCCAAATTCAAACTGCATGATAACACAGTTGGTTGTTAAAAGAAAGATATAGCTGAAAGGATTATATAACCCAACCAGCAACAGATTCAAATGAAACTATCCCTGGCTACTCACTTGTTAGGAAAGTTGTAACTCACAGAGTAGTGTACTTTGTGATATTTGACTATTTGTTTAACTTAAATACAATTACTCATTTTTACCTACCTATAAACTCAAGGGATAATCTATCCTCCTGCCCATTATTAATGTAATTACCATAGATGTGAGGAAGTAAAGACTATCCAGTGCAATGGAAGAACAGAATGTATTTATTACTTCAGCCTACTGGAATTTGAAGTTGAGAGTTATATTTTCTGCTCAGACTCTTGGATCCTGTTTCTAGTTTCTGGCATGTGCTGAGTCTGACTCACTCACCTCTCTCTAATCCCTTTTTTATTATTAGGATAGTAAAGCCCCTAGTGGCTTCCATGGAGGAGATGGCCACCTTTCACACTGATGCCTATCTGCAGCATCTCCAGAAGGTCAGCCAAGAAGGCGATGATGATCATCCAGACTCCATAGAATATGGGCTAGGTAAAGTAATTACTAGGCAGTGATGGGAGATGGACAGCCTCCATCTGTAGATTATTGTACTAACTTTTTTATAATTTACATAATTATTTTTAATACTTTTTATTTAAGAAATAATATTAACTGTCAATCTTAATTGCTTGGCTTAGCCACATATAACTCACTAAACAAGCAAATGATATGAGTTGAGTAAAACTGAATGATGGGTCAGGTAGAAAAAATACCTTTCCATTGCTTAGGCCCTAATGGCAGGACTCAAATCTGGTGTGGCTGTATATATACAGATTTAGCTGTCCTGTGACCTTGTAATTTGAGTACAGGTTTATATTCTGGCTAAGTTTTTCACCTTATCCTTGATTAAACAATGACATTTTAATCTGAAAGTGACCAATAGGATAGTCTAGAGCAGTGGTTCTCAACCTGTGGATCACGACCGACAGGAACTGTATTAAAGGGCTGTGGCATTAGAAAGGTTGAGAACCACTAGACTAGAGAAAGAGCATGATTTAGTAGAAGGACATTGGAGTAGAGATCAAGGGACCTGAGTCCCAGGCCTGGCTCTGTGTGACCACTGACGAGACATATCACCTCTCAGGTTTGGTTTCTCCATTGGGAGGATAGGACTAGTTCATTGTGAAGGTGTATCCTTTCTAACTTTAACCTTTTAAAAAATTATTTTTCCAAATTAGAGGTGTTAATGTTTTGGTTGGAGCTGATGTCAGCACGGTGACTTTTTAGTAGGGTATGCTATTGTCACATCTCTAATTATTACTCTTCTTTTTCCAGTTAATCATTTAACAAGCTTTTCCAATTTTTGCCTTAAGGTTATGACTGCCCAGCCACTGAAGGAATATTTGACTATGCTGCAGCTGTAGGAGGGGCTACAATCACAGCTGCCCAGTGCCTGATTGATGGAATGTGCAAAGTAGCAATTAACTGGTCTGGAGGGTGGCATCATGCAAAGAAGTAAGAAAATGACCTTTTGCTTTTTGATTCTTTCTTTGAGTCAATTTCTCAATTATGTAAGCTATTATGCTTATTGTCTTGACATTTACTAAGAGATACATATGCATATGTCATTTTATAAAGCAGTGGTTCACAACCTGTGGGTCGCAACCCACATGAACTGTATTAAAGGGCTGTGGCATTAGGAAGTTTGAGAACCACTGTTATAAAGCATTCTGAAGTGATGCAAGTGAAATAGAAGAAGATGACCTAATATTGCGGAAAGCATACTACCTGAGCTCTACAACTGGTTTTCCTACTAACTTGACTGATTTGGACAGATTAACCTTCTCTAGGCCTCAGTTTTTTTATCAGTAAAATGGGCAGGGCAAAGAATGTAAGAAGACCATTTATTAATTCTTTTTCAACTTTCTGGAAATTTCTCTGTCTTCAAGGGAATTATATATTCTAGAAGCACTAACAAAATTATAATAATTAGAAAACAACACCATACGATGTCTACAATTTAAAAAGATGGATAATAACAGTACTGGGATCTTATGAGAAATTCTCATACATTGTTAGTGGGAATGGAAAATGGTATAGCACTATGGAAAACAGTTTGGCAGTCTTAAACATAGACCCTATTCTCTAATATATGCCCCAAAGAATTGAAAACAGGTGTTTAAACAAAAACTTGTACATAAATGTTCTTAGCAGCATTACTTCCAATAGGAAAAACATGAAAATAGCCCAAATGTCTAACATCTGATGAATGGATAAATAAAATATTGTATATCCATATAATGGAATATTACTCTGCCATAAAAAGAATAATAACACAACATAAATTAACTTTGAAAACATTATGCTAATTGAAACAAATCAGATACAAAAGAGTAAAAATAAAAAGAAAGTACCAGTTATAGTACCAATGGAATATATGTATGATCTGAAAAGACTTAGTTGTAGGGGAAAATTTATCATGGAAGTCTTGGGAGAAATGAATTTTAGAGCTAGTTCTTGAAAGAAGTGGTTGAATAGGTTGAGAATAGATTTAAAACCAAAAGTTAAAGAATCAAGAAGGGGGCTTATACTGCTATCACTAAGAAAAGTGACAACCTGGAGTTAGATATCTCTCCAAAGAGAAAATGCTATGAAAGGGTCTTGGGTGCTGCTTCAGGTTAGAAGAAAAGTCCTTTTGGAGTTTTGTGTTAACATGTTAAATAGCAATAGTATCTGATAAGGACTGCTGGGCCTTCTTCAGCATTTGGCATCTTGTTTGATATGTCTGTAGTACTGAATACATAGAGGGGAGAAGGATTTTTAAATCTCTGAATTTATCAATATACTAAGTGAAATGAAGCCACTGTGGTAGTAACTATCAATGTGTTGTTCACAAATCAATTGTTCATGCAATCAACCATGGACTTGATACTCTTAGATGCTCTTGAGTCAAGAAAAAACAGTACTTTGTTTTTCAGTATAAAACCCCACACAATTTCAGCAGATGCAGGTTAAGATAACATGGAATTGGCCAAGGAAGTCCTTGAAAAAATTTACTACTAGAATTTACTACTTTGGCAATAGAGCGAAGGGAACCAATGTTTAAGTAATGAATTTTACATTATTGTAGAAACATAGAAAAACAGCCTGCCTCCTGTTAGCTTTTGCTTTATTTTTTTAAGTACAAAATAAAGACAGTGAAAAATAATGAAGACAGTAATCACTAGGAGAAAAAAATGAGCGACCCACTCTCCTTCAAGCCACAGAATAAAAAGAGAAAACCAAGCTTTGTGAATCAAGGACTTTTATGTCCTTTTGGGCTTTGCAACTTGGAAAAAGAAAGTAATGTGGCATCATAGAAAATACTTGCTTCTGTGAGTCAGATCTAGTTTCTTATGTATTTAAATTCACTGCAGAAGACCTGGTAGAGCCTGGGGCTATTTCCAAAGGAGTACTCAGATACCTGCCATTTCTTATTAGAGTTTTGCTGCCAAAGGAAGCACACTGTGTGCCGAGCCAACCATGGCCACTTCAGGGCTGCTTGAAAGGTGCAGACATATGCACATATCATTATTTTAACTGTTCTGCTTTTGTTTTTCAGCTTCCCAATTACCTGGGACTACAGGTGCCCACCACAATGCCTGGCTATTTTTTTAGAGATGGGCTCTCACTCTTGTTCAGGCTGGTCTCAAACTCCCAAACTCAAGCAATCCACCCACCTCAGCCTCCCAGAATGCTAGAATTACAAACGTGAGCCACCATGCCCAGCCTTTTTTTTTTAATTAAGTCATTTGTACATAAATCACAAATACATTTATTCCATTATGGGATTCAATGTGTTGATTATTTGTACAAATTGGAGTGCTTACATCCTACTAATCAACATAGCCTTCACCTCATTTACCCAATTACAGCATTAAGACATTTGTGTTCTACACCTGATAGATCCAACGTGTACTTGCAATATGCTCCATAGGTGTGGTCCCCCTACTAACCCTCCCTCTGTCGACCCACCCGCCTCTCTTCCCCTCTCTCTCTCCCCTTCCTTCCTTCATCCTAGGCTATAGTGTGTCTCATTTTTCATATGCAAGTGTGACTAAATTGGTTTCACAGTAGTACCGAGTACATCGGATATTTTTTTTCCATTCCTGAGATACTTTACTAAGAAGAATATTTTCCAACTCCATCC
>CAUYQV010008005.1:0-19113 GCA_963574575.1 Galagoides demidoff
CAAGTTACTTGCAAGTTACCAAAAACAATAGAAAATTTCAGCAATATAGCTAACTTCAAAATAACTATACAAAATCAATTATATTCCTATGTAAAAAAGAATTACAAAATAATATTAGAAAAAGAAAGATAGCATTGTATCAGCAACCAAAATAGAAAGTACCTATTAATATAGCATTAACAAGAGCTGTGTAATTTTTTTGAATACATAATAATTTCCAAATATATTACAAATAATATTTTCAAATATGCCCAGAGTGCTTTGAGGGATTAGGTTGACTCTTATAAAGCCAATAAAAGTCCTGGTTGTGGGTAGGCAGAGGGGTGGAAGGAACCTGACCTAATACGTCATCAATAGCATTTCCTGGTCTATAGTAAGTGAAACTGTCACTTTCCAACAGGTCCAGAAATCTCAGGTTACTTAGGGACCTCAGGGGGAAAAAGGAATTTCACAATTCATACAGGTATCTAGAAGCAATTAAATCTTTGGGTTAGCTTGAGAGACCTTTAAAGAACCTGAAATTCCTTTTTAAAAAGGAAGGAAGGTTTTCCAGAGAAGTCAATTTTGAAAAAGAAGGCCTATAGCTAGTAACTATTCTTACTATATGCAAATAATCAAACTGAGTATAATAAGACTAAAATTTAGTTTGCAAATTAAGTTGGTCCTACTCTACAATAAAAATGAGAAACTAGAGAGAAAAAATTAAATTATATAGCTCAGGAAAAAAAGCAAAAAAGTTCCATTATTAAATCCTAGCCTGTCCTTTTCTTAAAATTGTTTTTATTATTTGTCCAAATTTTGGGCTAAATCCTGGTTATTTTTTGACTACAAAAATAGAAGACAATACAGGTTATAATTTTTTTTGTGATGTTTTTATTTGAATCCCTAAGAGTCTCCTTTTTCCATTTGGAAACCCAAATTCTTCTTCTTTAATTTTCAAATTATTAATGTTATTTTCTCTCATTTTACTTCCAAGAAAACCAGAGTCATGATAGCCTGAAGACTAGAGAGAATTTGGCAAAGCCTACAAATCTCCCTCATCTAAAATCCCCCTGGGCCCAGCTTGCTTCCCAGTGTCAGTGATACTTCCCACTGCCCTGGCACTGTGCAGACAGCCCTTCCTCCTTCTGGGCCCAGGGCTGGAAGAGGAAGGCCTGTGAGATTGTAAGGGCCAACTTAGGGGACAGAATGGTCTTAACAAAATACTTACGTTTCCATAAGCAAGTCTGTCACTAAAACTTAGCCTGCAGTAGCTCAATACTTACAGGCTAGTTAATTTTATCACTGTGTTTTTGGCTTTTGGTTTTCAACTATATTGCTTAAAAGATTTTAAGGAATTATAAATGAATAACTATCTATCATTATTCTCATCTAGCCCAAAATGTTTAATTGGTTTTGGGCTTTGATGGCTCTAAATCTCTCCCATAAAGGTCCCACTGAGGGCCTGGATGGACCTAGGGCAAAAAGTCACTCCATCCCATCAATGATGAAACAAACTAAAGTTTGGCCATCACTGCTGTTTCTGGAATATCTTAGCCAGAGAGAAGACCTAAAGATAAAATCCTAAGCACCTTACTAACTGAATGGACCCTTCTCAGCCAAGGGGATCCCAGAAATTAGATGCACATCTTAAACTCTCCCAGCCAGGGCAGGATGGGAGAGATAAAGCACAATTACAAGGGCATGATTTCCCTTCATGAATATTCATGAATCATCCCATAGCTTGTTAAATATGCATTAATGCATTTGACGAGCCCACTCGGTATAAAACCCTTTTCCCTTCTGTCTCTTCTTCCTGTCTGACATCTGACTTCTGGCCTGGGCTATGTTTCCCAACCTGTTGGAATTGTGGCCCAGCAGGTTGCTACCCTTTAAGCAAAAGAACACTCTCCTTTCTCCAAAGTATAAACTTCATTAATTTCTTTTTTAGTTAAGAGTGCTGAGGCCCAGGACCGTCTTGGTTAACCAGCCTCTCCTAGCAGTCTTTTGCAAAAGCATCCTATCGTTCTGTCTTACGGTACCTTCCTGCTGGGTAACTGGCCACAGCAGTCTTCCCCCCAGAGCTGCCTTCAAGGTTCCTCCCACAAGAATGTTTTACACACCTCATCCTCTTTCTTCCCTCCACCAAAACACACGCTAAATTTACCTCTATTTGAACTTCCATAATACTGTTATAAAATTATTCACTTAATCATCGGCTTCAAAGTGGCTCATTCTTATATTGCCAAAGTAATCTTGTACCGAGTATGCGCTCAAAAATGGTTTGTAACAGAAATAAGCCAAACTTAGTAGGTGGGCAAGAAATGTTGACTAATTTCCTTTTGAAACGGTTGCTTGGCTTCAAGCTATGAATCTCCAAAACCAGTGATTATTTTTTTATTTTACTTAGAATGAGAGTGACCAGTAGCTAACGAACACAGAAGGACCGTAGGACACCTGGAAGGACCGTACCTGTGCAGTGTCACCTAACCCCTCTCAGGGCCGATCTCATTCAATATTCACAGCAACTCGGTGAGGTTTGTTTTCACCCACGAAGGAAATGAGGAGGAGGATCAGGTTATGCAGCTGACAGAGAACAAAACTCCTGAGTGACCCCGGGGTTTGTACACATCATACTCCAAACTCCACGTGGAGTTTTGTTGTTGTTGTTGCTTTGGTCTTTGCAATTGTTTGTCATCATACTATTCTACCCCTTGATCTGGCCAGTGCCCATCTCACCAGAGCTGCTCTCCTGCTCAATACTGCCACCTCAGTCACATTGGGCTTCTTTTATTTCCTTTCCCCGTTTTCTTTTGCTTAGGGACCTCCATCTGGAAGTTTCTGTCCTCTCTTTGTTCAATTCAAATCTCCATTCAGTGGTCACTTCCTTGGGGAAATGTTCTCCGACCCCCTTTACATTTATGTGCACTAAAATATCTTACAATTTTTCTACATAAAAATGACCATAGTTTCTAATTATACAGAAATATAAATACATAGATATTTAATGTTGCGATTATTTTATCTGTGTCCCTGCCGTAAGTTCTATGCTTATTTTATTCAGCATTGTATTTTCAACAGAGAACCCAAATAAACACCTGTAGAATAAATTAACGATTGCCTTGAGCCACATCTTCTGTGATTGTATCTGGTCATTCTAAACTTCATACCCTAAAAGGAAGCATCCCCAACGTTTATTATGAACACACATCAACCTCTTCTGCCCCTTTGAATGAGTCCTTCCAAAAGTTCAATATTCAAACAACGTGACTTGTGAAAAGAACACACAGAAGCACCTCAAGGGGCTGGAAAGGCCCTTCTCTACCCACTTCTTTAGCTAGTAGTACAAAGTTCCTTAACAAACAATGTATGCAAGCCCTAAAAAATAAACCTTGCAAATGCAAATATCCCTGGTCAAGTCAAGGGCCTTCTATCATTCGCTTAGCAACTATGTTGTAACACCTTTTAGAGACTATTACAAGCCATAAGCACATCAGGAAAAAAGTCAGAGACGGTCCCTGTTGCCAAGGAGCTTATAGTACACAAGCAAACAAATAAAGAATTTTAAAGAGATATATATAATGAGGAAAGCAGAGTAATGTGATACAGAGTGAGTGAGAGAGAGCTATTCTAGGTGAGGAGGCCGGCAAGGACTCCTCTGAGATGCATCTGGCACAGACATAAAGGAGCAGCACAACGATGAGAAGGGACGACCCTGAAAAGACTCATGAATTAATGGAAATGTACTACATGATAGGAGGGGGGATTAAAATCAGGGAGGAAGTTTCAGATGATTCGATAGCCTTTCAAAAGCAAATAGAAGTTTATTCACTCCTCACCAAAATAAGGAGCCCAACACGTACAGATAGAACCATAAAAGTATTTCAAGAAAATCTAGGAGAATTAGCTATGAACTAGAGGTGAGCAAGGCCTACGTAAATAGAGAGGGAAAGCAAACTCCAGAATGGACAAGAATGATAAATATTTCCATCAAAATTGCTTTGAGATGAAAAGACACCATAAACATAACAGGCGAGCGACAGACTGAGATAAATACTAAAAATGACATCACGAAATAACTTCAGGCATAAATAATTTCTATCAATCGCTCTGTGAAAGCCATTAGAAAAAGTGAGCCAAGTAAATAGTAAGGATTTAACAGAGGAGACAATGTAATGCAGGTGAACATCTACAAGCATCCAACCTCACTAGTGGTCAGAAAGACAAGCACTAAAGCAGAAGTAGTAGGACATCGATTTAACCCATCAGATGGCCAAAATGTTTAAGTGCGATAATATGGAATTTGGCAGTAATGTGGGAAAATTCATTCTCTGATACTCTGCCATTGGATATATACATTAGAAGATAATTTAAGTAAAAACACATATACTACACGACCCAGTATTACATCATTAAATTGTTATTTACCCCAGAGAAAGACGTGTGTGCATACACAATGAGGTAAGCATACAAAGGTGCTTTGCAATATCTTTTTTTTTTTTTTTGAGACAGTCTTACTCTGCCACCCTGGGTAGAATGCCATGGCTCACAGCAACCTCAACTCTCGCGCTTAAGAAACCCTCTTGCCTCAGCTTCCCAAGTAGCTGGGACTACAGGAACTCACCATAATGCCCAGCTAGTTTTTCTATTTTTAATAGAGATGGGGTCTCACTCTTACTCAGGCTGGTCTTGAACTCCTGAGCTCAAGTGATCCACCTGCCTCGGCCTCCCAGAATACTAGGATTACAGGCATGAGCCACTGTGCCTGGCCTTGCAATATACTTTTTTAAAATAAAAAAAAACTTAGAAAAATATTTATCAATAGGAGAACCCTGTAAACTATGGTATATTCCTCCTGTGAAATACTATGTAATAGTAAAAAAGAAGGAATTGGAGCTATTCATATTTACAGGGCTTGATGTCTGTGACATGATTTCAAGTAAACAAACAGGTTGCAAAGTATATATAAAACACACTATACATTTTTCTGAATAGACACACATACCCTCTCATATACATTTGCCTATAGTGAAAAGACCTGGAAGGTTGAACATCGTGCCAATAACAATGATTTCCTCAGAGATGGAGTTGGGAGACGGACTGCAGTGTTCTCAGGGGAGATTGCAAATGGTGACCAAGGGGAGGCTTCAACAGTGTTGATTCTTCCCAGCCATGAGCACGGTATGTGTTTCCATTTGTGAACATCTTCAGCTATTTCTTTTCTCAGAGTTTCATAATTCTCCTTATAGAGATCTTTCACGTCCGTTGTTAGGGAAATTCCTAGATAACATCTTCTTTGGTACTGTTGTAAAAGGAATATAGTCCTTGACTATATTTTCTACTTGACTGATTGATTACATGATCACAAACCATGTAATTTTATTTTGATTTTATGATTACAAATCATAAAAGCTACAGATCTATAAGTATTGATTTTGTATCCTGAGATGATCCTGTATTCCCTGATGACTTCTAAGAGTTTTGTAGTTGAGTCCTTGGGGTTTTCCAGGTATAAGATCATGGCATCTGTGAAGAGTGAGAGTTTGATCTCCTCTCACTTGAGAAAATATTTTATGAGGAGGACACCACAAGAAACTGAAGAAACCAAGAATATATTACTGGGATCTGATCAAAGGAAAAAGCTTCTACACAGCCAAGAGCACTTGAGTAAAGCAAACAGACAGGCTTCAGAATGGGAGATGATTTTTGCAGGATATGTTTCCAACAGAGGACTGATAACTATACATGAAAAATGCTTACCATCTTTAATCATCAGAGAAATGCATAATCATTTAACTCCAGTAAGATTAGCCCACATCACAGAATCCCCAAACTATAGATGTTGGCATGGATGTGGAGAGAAGGGAACACTTCTACACTGCTGGTAGGATTGCAAACTAATATGGCATTTTAGGAAAAAAAATTGGAGAATTCTCAAGGAACTCAAAGTAGACCTACCATTCGATCCTGCAATCCCTCTACTAGGTATCTACCCAGATGATCAAAAATCATTTTACAACAAAGACATTTGTACCAGAATAAACGTTTATTGCAGCCTAATTCATGATTGCCAAGTCATGGAAGGAGCCCAAGTGCCCACCAACCCATGAAGGGATTAATAAGTCAGGGTATACATATGCCATGGAACAGCAGCCATAAAAAGATGGAGACTTCATATCTTTTATGTTTACCTGGATGGAACTGAAACATATTCTTTTTAGTAAAGTATCTCAGGAACGGGGGAAAAGTATCCAATGTGCTCAGTACTATTATGAAACCAACATATAATCACCTACACATACACACGAATGATAAAACACAACTATAGTCCAGAAAGTAGGAGGGAAGAGGAGAGGGGGGCGGGCTGGGTATCTGGTCATTACCTCTCCTAATGTGCACAATACAATGGTACATTTCAAAACTATTTAGAGTATAAATGTCTGACCAGGACAAATAAATAAGTGAAGTAATGGTAATGTTAATCAGCTTGATGTAAGCCTTCCACATTATATATCAAATCAGCACACAGTATCCCATAAATGTACATAGTTATGATTTAATAAAAAAGGTGGGCTTTAGCCTCGTTTATAATGTTTAGATTTTTTAACAAGGAAAATGCATTACTTGTTAATGTCATTTATATTAGTTTTTCTGACAAAGCAAACAAAACAAAACAAAACGTTTTTTCCTGAGAACAGGCTATCATCAGAATATGAAAGGTGTTTTCCAACTAACTATGCAGATCCCAGGATTGGAGATTGGGGGAGACGGTTCTGCACCTCAAAAATCACTTGTGCTATTCAGAGATGTTATTAATTAGCACAGCTTACTCGGGAATAAAGAGAAAGCATAAAACAGTTGAGAGCTACTATTTATAACTTTCTTTTTTTCAATGCTTCACATTATTAGGTACTTATGAATGCATTATATCATTGAGCCTTACAGCAATCTGTGGAGGAAAATTACCCTCATCTTTTTACAAGGTGGGAAAGGAAGGCCCTAAGTGACCTCGGAGGTCTCTTACCTGGTCTGGCCACTGCTTCCTATTCACCACGGAATTCTAGTTAACTTTTTTACCTTTCTCTCAAGATAGACCATGACTCATTTGAAGGCAGGGATCTTGCTTATCTCTATATCAAAGTAAGGTTAATTTTGACTCACCTGGGTCACAAGGTTAGAAAGAGACAGAGTTAGGACATGGTTCCAGTACCTCTGACTCCAAGCCAGTGATTCTCTGCCAAAGCCCCGTGTTTCCAAGGAGCATCTATGAACATGTGGCTCAGAGTGAGTATGCCCTTTGTAGAGAAGAGCCCGCTTGCCTCTTCATAGTCACACTCCTTTAGTCCAGCTCTTTTGACAAGTCAGACCATTTCCCTAAACGGGCTCCACACTGTACTCAAGTATGATAGTTAGTGGAGATACCGCAAGAATGTTGGGAGCCAAGTGCTGAAAATATTTCTGAGTTGCTAAGTGATAAAAGTGAACAAGAAGTAAGGTCTCCCCCTCCCACGATTTACACTCCTAGTGACCTCTGAGCAAGGCCCAGCAACTGCACTAGTGTGAACAGCAGCCCTTCTGAGGTCCAAAATGTAAGACCTACTGAATACCTATTTTTGATTCTAAAACTGAATACACATGATAGATGTAGGTGATAGATGAGAGGGATTTATTTGATGTCAACACAGATAATGAGAAGAATCTCTCTAGAGATGCCAGCTATAACCACTAAGTACATTTATTTGGAAAAACAGCTTCCTCATTCACACCCCGTGATAATGTGTAAGGTAAGCAGAGCAGGCCACTCGTGGGTCTTTCTCCTCACAAGATGAGAAGGTGAACAACACCTCTTCTTCCCAAGCCCCTTAGGAGTGACCCTAACTCACATATGGTGGAGTCTCCCTTTTTCCCAAGTCCGAACATTAGCAGAAACCATTTTTTCCCCTGAAACAGAATTAGAGGTATACCCCACCTTAAGAAATGCCTAACCCTACCAAACTCATAAATCATGAAATGTTTTTCCACACTACAGAATACTTCTTTGCAAAAGGATTCAATGCTGGGTAACTCTGAATAACAAATCCCACGCAGTACCTTTAAAATAACATTCAGTATACAAAAATGTTCCATTTACTTACCAAACTCGTAAATCACTGAGTGAGTAGCCACATTACAAAATCATTCTTCACTTTACAAAAGAATCCCGGGCTGGGTTCCTTTGAATAACGAATCTTTTCAGCAAACACAAAATGCAAAATACTCGGATGTCCCAAACTCCAGTGAATTCCTAACTTTTCAGGAATACAGCTTGTGCACAAAGCAGGGTTTGTCTAATTTGGCAGGTGGTCCTTCTTCCCAGATAGTCCATCTTTCCAGATCCAAAAGTTAGGGATAACCTGAGGTGACCTTGACTTTGCAGGGATTTCTTCACAGATTTCCCTCAAGGATCCTGACACTGAGCCTGTGCCATGAGCCACAGAGGAAGTGCTGGCCCTGCTGGACAGTCATCTCTGGCCTGTGGTCCAGTGCAACCCTCCACCTAAGCACAGACAGGCCTTCCCTGCAGGAAGGGTGGGCCCTGGAAAGGCGGCACAAATGAGATAAAGGCACTTAGGTCAAATTGGGGCAGGCATACGGGGGCCGGGCGCGTTTGTTTGAGCTGATGATTAGGGTTTGGTGGGGAGAAGAAAACCCACATGATTTGGGGCCATACATTTTAATCCAGGGGCCCTTCGGGGCATTTAAAATTGGTTTTTCCTCTCTGCTGAGTCATTTTCATTTCAGATTCAACAAGTACGAAGAGCAATCTTCAGAGTATTTCTTATTTAGCAAACAAACATGCAGAAATGAGCTTGGTTTTGGCAAGAGATGGACCCCCAAACACACACACACAAACAGTGCCATCCCAAACTCCCTCGTGTTTCATCTCAATTTCTAAGGATTTGTTGACGTTTTCCTCACTCCTAACTTTCCTCTGGGAGTCCCAACCTCGTGCTTCTCATAATGCAGCCCTTCGGTGTGAGCCAAAGGCCCAGGATGACCCCATCAGTAAGTGTTTAGACAAAGGGCTGTGCCCCAGCTGACCTGGAGTGACCCTCACTACCCAGAGCACGATGGAACAGAAAGCTCTGCCATAGCCTTTGTTAGAAGCTTGGGTTTTCTCCCCCTGGGTCTTTTCATTTAAATGGAGATGAGCAGAGTTTGTAAAAGAGGTGAAGAAGGGAAGGAGCCAGGTAGCTGTCTCATTCTCTCCCTCCCCTGCTAGGAAAGGGAGAAGACGCTGAGCAAAATCACTGCCACAGAAGGGGCAGCATGGAGTCACAGCACACTGACTGGGTGGCATCAGTCACCTGTTTTCTTTTCTATGCCATACACACAGGAATGGCAAATCTGACGTCTTCATGTGATTGCTGGGAGGCAGGAGAGCTGAATACAAGTGAAGGCAGAGCGTCTCCCAAACACAAACAAGGTGGTGGGAGCTCTACAGTCCAGTAGCCCACTCAGACTTTGGACAAGTCCTGTCAACGTCACTGACCTCTCCCAAATCCTGGCTCTTCGTCTGAATCTTCCACACCCACCTGTGAGTTCCAAATAGCTGAATATTATTCCTCAGGGGTGCATCTTTCCCAACCAGCCCCCCTCATTCCCTTTCCTCACCTCACCCAGCCCTCAAAGCCTCTGCTGATGAGCAGAGGCCGCCTGTCCACACTGCGGGGCACAAAGGGTCAGCCTGAGGGACTGTAGTCACAGGGTTTTGGAAGTGACCAAAGAAACACACTAGCCCTCAAAATCATAGGACCACAGCAGTGAAAGCTCCAAGGGACCTGAAGGCTCACATTTCCCACCCCCATACAGAGAGAGGAAGAAGGGTAAGGCAGCCCCAATAGTAGAGGACCCCCTCCAGGTGGCATTGGGTGAAAGGCAGGGCCAGGCCTCTCTGGTGACCCTGCCTGGTGCTCATTCTCTTATCACACTGCCTCTTTCAGCCCAACTTTCTGTTTTCCCTTTTTAAAACCCAGAGCCATACTTTGTTCAGGCCCTGTCTGTCTCAGACAACTGATTTCTATAAATCAGAGTGGCAGGCCGGGTGCAGTAGCTCATGCCTGTAATGCCAGCACTCTGGAAGGCTGAGGCGGGTAGCTAGCCTGAGCTCACAGGCTCAAGACCACCCTGAGACAGAGTGAGATCTCTTCTCTAAAAAAAAATATAGCCAGGTGTAGTGGCAGGTGCCTGTAGTTCCAGCTACTCAGGAAGTTGAGGCAAGAGAATCGCTTGAGCCCAAGAGTTTGAGGTTGCCGTGAGGTATGATGCCACAGAAGTCTACCAAGGGCAAAAAAAGTGAGAATCTGTCTCCAAAAAATAAAATAAAATAAGTAAACCAGAGTGGAGATACTTGGACTATCTCTGTGGTGGTCTTGAAATGTGTCTACCAATTTTTTGACAGTCTCCTCATAAAAGCAGTAAGGGAACAGGGATGCAGCTTCCCTCAGGAGGAGCTGCCCTAGAAACACAGCTGCCGTGCCTCCAGGGAGCCCAGTCTGCCTAGGGAAGCCACGTGCAGGTATTCTGGTCACCAGTCCGAGCTGAGGTCCCAGCACACAGCAACGTCAACTTTCCCACCTGTGAGGGAGGAGGCCTTCCCTTTGAGGCCACTCTGCCTGGCCACTCTCTGCCTGCAGTCACATAGGAGCCCCTGGCTGAGCTCAGTCTCCTCAGAGCACAAGTGATAAAAAGCGATCTCTGTTGTTCTAAGCCAATGAGTTTTTTTGTTTGTTTGTTTGTTTTTTGAGACAGAGCCTCAAGCTATCCCCCTGGGTAGAGGGCCATGGCATCACAGCTCATAGCAACCTCCAACTCCTGGGCTCAAGGGAGTCTCCTGCCTCAGCCTCCCAAGTAGCTGGAACCACAGGCGCCCACCACAACGCCCGGCCATTTTTTGGTTGCAGCCATCATTGTCGTTTGGCGGGCCTGGGCTGGGGATTCAAACCCGCCACCTTAGGTGTACAGGGCTGGTGCCTTAACTGATTGAGCCACAGGTGCCGAGCCAAAAGCCACTGAGTTTTGAGGTGACTTATTGTATAGCAAGAAATAACCGCAACAGCTGCCTTGAGTAAGGCATAGCCTCCCACAAACCTAAGTATTGGTTTTTGAGTGTTGCCTAATTTGGACTTATCACCAACCTGCCCACTGCCTGCAAGCCCCGGGTGAGGACTTGGGCAGATGATAATGTGGCCAAATGGGAACTAACGCCAAGCAAGAGATGTGTCTTTCCTTAATCCCAGAAGCGAGTTTGGAGACAAACAGCATCCAAGGACAAGGTGCCTTTCCTTAAGGGCTCCTAGTGAACCCAGAAGCAGCATCTGACAGTTCTCCCCACTTCCTTCCTCCCCTCCAGTCCCCCTCACTCTGCTCTGCCTCACCCCTACCCCCCAACACCAGCTGCTATTTCTGAGTCAGCTTCGCACAGCAAGACTTGATGGCTAGGAATCCTCTCTCCGCCTCGCTCCAGGTGTATGGACCGGGGCACACACCTGAACCTTGGAACCTCTGTTTTCTCTTCTATAAAAATGAGGGTAACGATGGCACCTGCCTGTAGGGATGTCGTAAGGATGAAATCAGTTAACACATGGAGTTCTTAGAACAACGCCTGGCTTCTAAATGTTAGCGTTCATTTGTATTTCTTATTTTACTTTTTATTCTGCCTGACAACATAAATTTGTAAGTTAGGTGCAACACAGCACACCTCCTCTCGCCATATCTTATTCTGGATATCACTCAACACCTACATAGTTAATGGGTTGGTTGGTAGGTCATCAAAATGGTAATTAAACAGGCAATAAGAACAGTGCAAACCCCTTGCCTGGGACCGCACCCTAAACTTTGCTGGGTGCACCCCATGAATGACACCACCTCTAAACAAAGTGTCCTGAGCTATGGCAGTTATGAAAGACACTTGTGGTTAGCTGTGAACCAGCACAGCAGACATCAGCCTGGGGCCAGGAGAGCTGGACAGTGGCTGCATCTGTAGGGGCAGCAATGTGACCACTCGGCTTGCTCTAGGGCTGTCCTAGCACTGTGGGTGAGTGTACGCACCCCAATCACCTTCCAGGCCGGCTCTCAGAGCCACGAGGCCAGGGAGTTTGTTCAGGATGTGCTGTTTTCACCATCCTGCCCCACTCTTGGTGTTGACGGCCGTGCTGCCCCTTGAGAACACGAGTCTGAAGGACTCCAAGTATCCCTGAGACATGAATAAATTCTATTTCCTCCAACCATAGAAGACCCTCATGAACTCAGAAGAGATCATGGTGATGCCAATGAACCCCGTTTCCTGATCCCTGCAGGAGCCCAACCCCCCACAGAGAGACTTGGACCCACTTTCTCCAGACACCAGCCAGGATGACTCCTCTTTCAGCTGAGCAGTCCAAGCGTCTTTCTCTTAACATTATCAGGGCCCAAGTAATTGGAGCTTACCTGGGTGCTTCTACCACCAGAGATAGGAAACTTCCCACCTTCTCTGAGACCACCAGTTAAGGAAGACAGGGAGGATTTCACCTCCCGGGGCGTTGCAACCATATTCTATGGTGATAACTTTACAGGTCAGGCACCTCTACAACAGCCAGGTACCAACTAGTCTCTGGGCTAAGGGACAATTTTCTACAGAGGGGGAAAGTCTGAGTTATGGGTAGAAGTAGAAAATGGTGTCACTATTAAAATTAAATGGGGTGAGGCATAGAAAGGATTTATAGCACAGTTCCTCAAAGACAGTAAGTGCATATTACTATTTAATTTTTAAATAGTGTTATTATGAAAGAATGGCCCCGAGGAAGAGAAAGAAGATCAGGAGCCAAGGGGGAGCCCAGCACAGATCGAGTAACCTGGGAGCAATATGACAAAAAAAAAGAAAATCTGCCTTTTTTTCTGGCCAGGAGGAGATTTGCATGACCAGCATGTGTGAACATTTGGAGAAATAACAGGCGAACAAGTTCATGCCATGTCACAGCTGTGGGCTGGTACAGAAGAGCAGGAGACGTGTAAGTGGGTCTGGATAAATAACAGGCTTCAGGAAAGGCCAAGAAGGAAATGATAAATCATGAAAAACTGCATAGTTTCCACATCCCAGCTGATGAAAAAGGCAAAAGACTCAGAAAGACCCTCAAGATTGAAAGAGAGAAAGAAAGAGAGAGAGCAGACTTCAGAATTGATCAGCTTGTCATCACCCCGTCAAGTCCTGATGGCTTTAGACCCTCTCAGGGTCTTACAAGCCTTCCAAGGCTCAAAAGTCTTAGCAAAACCAAGCAGATAAGGGCACAGAGCAGTAGTCATAACCTTAATCTGCCCATTTCCCTCTGACTCGAGGGATGGCACAGCAAACTGGAAGATGGAATACTACACATAAATCAGCCTGGGGTCATATATAGGTATGAAGACTCACAAGCCCTGCTATCTATTAATTTGGATAAAAATGGCCTGGGAGTTTCTGCCTGAATCCCAGAGCCTGAAAGCCTCACTCAGCAGTTGGGTTAGGACCAAGTGTTCTGGGCTTCCTTTCCTTGTCCCTACCCCTTCCCCAAGCAAGTCTCTCCCTCAGCACCTGCAGCTTCTGCAACCCTTGCCAAAATAATAATATCATCGCTTAAGGGACGTTCAGCCTCTAACCCTTTGTATTTCGTGCTTCCTTCAACTTGCTGGCTGGATATTCTCTTCTATGTTACTTCAACTGGCAGCTTCTGAACCAAGCAGTGCTAAAAATGTAAGTTTGTTCAAGGCGATTAAACTTCTGCAACTTCTATCTCCTTTCAGGAAGTTTCTTCACTGAGTCACCAGTGCCTGGTGCTTACTCCTGTGAGTAAAGAGACCCCTCTTTCCACCCTACCTCTCCATTTTCCAGCTCAGCTCAAAGATGCCATGTCAGGGGATGAGTGTGAGACCCAGGGCCTGCCCTGCTGGCATCAGAGGCTTCTCAATCCCAGTCCCAGAAGCCTCTTGTTTGGGTCTAATCTCCCAACAAGCCCATCTCTCCTGCAGAAAGACTCCCACTTACCAGCTCCTGTGGACAAGAGCTCGTAGCTTTTGAGTTGCCCCCTCTCAGCAGATAAATCCATATTTTCCTTCACACTCTTGTTCTGAGCTCCTATCTACTTGCCCCACCCTGCACTGGGCCCAGATGATTGCTTTGTGGTATGAATACTGTGTACACATGGATGCAGAATTCGTCAGTGGTGCCACCTCAAGCATGCCCACCTCCCTGGTGAGGCTGTGAGTTCCTGCAGGGAGGGACCTTGTCCCCGTGGTCTTTGGATTCCCAGGGCAGAGCACAGAGTCAGGTGGTGGCCAGGGTGGAGGAGGGGGTGTCCCAAGCAGTCTGCAGTATCCAGGATGGCTGCTGACCTGCTCAGCTCACTGCCAGGATCTGAGAAGAGGGAGTGCACTGGCTTCTCCATTCAGCTCTTATGTCCTCCACGCCGCTTCTTCCAGACCATAATGACCATGTCCTCTCTTGCCTGACCCTTTGCACATGTACCCTACAACTCAGCAGGTAAGTGCACAGTCGCTGACGTTGCTCCCCAACTATGCCTGTGTATGTGTGTGAACATCTTGTCTCCTCAGCAAGATCAGAAGCCCCTGAAGGCCAAGAATATTTCACATCTCTCAGGGCTCACGAGGATAACAATAAACATTTATGGGGCACGTACTATATCCCAGGCAGTGTGCTAGGCTGTACGTACACGTCCTCATGTGTTTGGGGGCCTCAGAGGGATCCTGAGCAAGCAAGGAAAGCAGAGCCTGAGTTCTAGTCCCAGCTCTTCACCAACTACCCGAGGGCCTGGGCAGCCATCCGGTACCCTGAATGGGCCCAGCTCCTTCTTCATTCAAACCAGGGGATCACGGTGAATAAGAATGGAGGACCCTCTTAGTCCTGGCCCTTCCTGCTCTCTCAACCATGGTTCTAAACACTCTAGTGGGCTCCCCGCAACACAGCAGACCTACCCCTGATCTGGTCCAGGCTTACACTGTCTTACAGCAATGAGAGCTTTGGCTGCTTTAAATATCACAACACAAAAACAACAGGCAGCCCGAGTTCATCATCCCCATCCAGACCACAGAGGAGTGCCCCGCCAGACCGAGGCCAGAGCGACGGTAGGAGAAGCCCACACAGTCCCTTTCAGGAATCCACTGGCTCGTAGCTGGAATGAAAATCGCCAATGGCAGCGGCTGTCAAGAGCCCACGAGGTCACCCTGGGACAAAGAGGCCCAGCCGTAGTGAGATTGGAGATCTGGATCCTGGATCCACCAGAGATGAGCTGGTGCCAAGCCTGAGGCTGCAAGAACCGCAGCCTCTCACCTCTGGGAGAGCCAGGAGAGTCCAGCCAAAGGTCTCCACAGAAATGAGGCTACAATGCTTCTGGGCCCTGGGAAGCATCTGCAAGGCAGAACAACAAGCACTAATCAGAAAGGAAGGAGTAGGGGAGCATGTGGAAAGGACTGGAGCTGGGAACTTTCTACCTCGGTGCTTCCCCCAAAACCAAAGGGCAGACCTTCGGTGGCCCTGGCAGATCCTCCAGGGACAGCTCCTTGAGCGAGAGCCATGCTGTCCAGCTCACCATAGAGAGTCCTGAGAGTCCTTAGTAAGCTCATATTCTGTACAATGGTCCTTGACTGTTCAGAAGCCTCATCAGACCATGCTGCAGACGGAAGGTCTGTAGGTCTGGGACCCTCCCAGTCTGGGTTGAAATTCTAACCCACAAGGTGACGGTACTAGGAAGTGGGGCTATGGTAGAACAGAGATCTCACACGGTACCCTTATACAGCAGACTCCAGAGAGACCCCTCACCCCTTTCACCAAGTGACAACACAGAGAGAAGGCTCCATCTATAAACCAGAAAGGGGGCTCTCATTAGATGCCCAACCTGTGGTCACCTTGATCTTGGACTTCCCAGCCTCCAGAACTATGAGAAACAAATTTTGTTTGTTTTTAAGCCACTAGTCTATGGTATTTAGTTGTAGCATCCAAATAGACCAGGACAGGTAGTTATTTGATGCTAGTATGTGTCAAATTGATGGCAACCTCAGTTATCCTAAATTCCCATTCATAGAGGGTGCTATTGGGTAGGCCCTGGTGGAGTGGGATGAGCCCATGTGCTGCCATCTAGAGTTGTTTATTCTGCTTATTTACATACAAGGCCTTCTGTTATGGATAAAGTTAAGAGTCTGGACATCCCCAGGACCCCAGTGTCAGGGCAGCCTCCCAGCAGGATAAGAGGCTGGAAGGATGGGGACAGAGCCCTGTGGCAGCAACTCACATACCTCCTGTGTTCTGGGCGTATCACAGGTGTTCTGCTGAGACTTGAATCAGCTGAGGGCCACCCAGCCTGTGTGCCCTGTGGGCCACAGCACACCCTGTGCCCGATGGCTTAGCACTGACATCTGAGGCCGCTTCCTCCCTACCCCAACTCCAGACCTGGAGTACTGACTAACTAACGTTTAGTCTAGAGTGCAAATGCTTTGAAGAGATAACCACTTTAAGATAGGGGGATATTGTGTACCCTTGTAACCTACTCGGAGGAATCTGTCTAATGTATACTATGATGACTGATAACATCGCTGAGGCTGCTTTTACTGTGAGAGCTTAAAGTAACAAAGGGACATAGGAGAGCAGAGCAGCCCTTTGAGGGGATATCCTCAGCAATCCTCCGGAATTGCTGGCTTTTCTATAAATAAAGTGGAATTGTTGATCTCTTATCTGCTTTGGGTGACAGGTGGACTCCTTGGTCCAGTAACAAAACCAGGAGAAGGGCACACACATTAAGCAATGACCCATGTAGACAATGAGTAAGGTTCCTGTGTGTGCATCTGAAAAGTGGCCCCCTGCCCCTTTATCACTTGTGCTACTTTATTTCAGGGAATGCCGCTTTCCTGATAATTAAGGAAGGCAACAGGCATTTATTTCAGGACAGGGAGGGGTTAGGTCCAGGAAGATATTCTTTCTATATCCTGTCTGCCCCATCACAAATGGTACTCCCCTCCCCCGAACATAAAGTTGATAGATTTGCCAATAAGTGTTATTTGACAACATAGACACGTGGGCAACTCTTTCCTAAGCTTTAAGTTCTTTGTAGGATAGGGCTTTTTTAAAAGAAAGATGGACATGGATTTTTAAAAGACAGATCAAAGGTCTGAGGTTAAATGAAGGATCGAGCTTCTGGCCAGGATGCTGCTTGGCATCACCTGTAAGACTGTGCATAGCACGACAAGATTCAACAGTACACAATGTCACCAGTCCCAAGGGACCCTGGCATGCTCGCAGAGTTTAGAACTAGTTTTGAAAAAACAGAGACTCAGGGAAAAAACTGGGGATGGGCAAAGGGAGAGAAGCTCCTGAGAAATCTAAGCAATATGAAAACCAGAACCTGAAAGAACCACACCAGGGGTCCCTCTGTGACTCAGCTCCTCCTTGCTGTGATCAGTTTTGTGCAGTTCCTTGCACACTGCCCGGCCTGCCCTTGAATTTGCATTCCACAAAGGGAGAGATGTTCTCTCTCTTTATCACCGATGATTCTCTAACATCTAATGTAGTGCCCACTACAAATCAGGTGAGCAGGAAATTTCTGTTGAATTAATGACAGCTGGTGCTCAATAAACTTCTGTTCCTTTTTTTACATTCTTAATCTCTTCTCTTTTGGGAACTTAAGCCAATTGTAGGTTTGTGACCTGTCTGCCACACGGGGCTGGCCCTAAATGGACAGCACTGCCCTCTTGTCACCTTCCATCTGGCCTCCCTGCCTCCTTCACACTCCTCTCCCAGTGGGAAGAACCACACTACGGCAGGCCCCCCAGCACCATCCTCGGAGCTCTTCACTGAAGCAGATAGAATTTAATTGGCCCCATACAAGTCATTTTTGTCTCTATTTTTAAATCTCATTTATACAGTGCCAACTATATTTATCGCACGATAAACATAGCACCAGGGCACCTAGAATGGTGCTTTATATATTTCTGAATGAACTCACTGGACCCTAGCCCCAAGCTATGACCTCCCTAGTTATACACCATGCTTCACTCTTCAATCTAGTCTTTTCCCCTTAAACATCTTCCCAACTTTCAAAAAGGAAAAAAATGGCTTGAAATTATTCATTAAAGCATTTATTGAAAACTCATTACATACCAGGCAATGTGTTAAGTGACAAAGAGGGAAAAAATGTACACGTACACACACCCCAGAGCATACAAGATCAGAAATGCCACAGTTGAAGCCTCTCTATTAAAGCCAAGGGAGTTGGCTAGCTGAGTGGTTTAGCGCAAACAGCTTCTGACCAGCTGCTCAACTCATGCCGTAACCTTGGATGAGCTAAATACTCCCCCAGAGACCCTGTTTCTTAATCTGTGGGACAACGGGGAGCACCCTCAGCAACACACCCTTCATCACATTCTGTTCCTTCTGGGCAATGAGCAGCACCAAAGGCTATGTGGTTAAACCCTACGCTAGAGAACAAAAATGCTGCAGCTATCGAAGGAGGAATGAGAGCCATGAGGTTGGAATAATGTGTGTGTAAATAACACACATACATTTAAACTGCGTGCTGAGGTAACTGCCCACATACTCACAGACCCCAGTTGTGACAGGCGGTCAATGAATGACCAATATTCAAGAGTCACACCCATGAATCGAGCCGGGTAGACAACGCACACGCAAAAGGAGAGTAAACAACGTGAGATGTGACACTGCCCTTGGTTTTTCCAAACTCACTGCTTCCTTCTGTGGGCTGTTTAGTGTAAGCTGTTTGCATAACAGGCAGGAGCTAGAGGAGAACATAGAAGAACCTGAAGGATGTCTCATTTCTCTGACTGAGAGAAATGGAAAGTTTTCTACAGAACATGGAAGAAATAATCAAAAAGGAAGGCAGAGTGACAATAAGCAAAGGACAGGCTCAGCGCCTGTGGCTCAATCAGCTAAGGTGCCAGCCACGTACACCTAAGGTGGCGGGTTCCAATCCCCAGCCTGGCCCGCCAAACAACAATGATGGCTGCAACCAAAAAATGGCCGGGCGTTGTGGCAGGCGCCTGTGGTCCCAGCTACTTGGGAGGCAGAGGCAGGAGACTCGCTTGAGCCCAGGAGTTGGAGGTTGCTATGAGCTGTGA
>CAUYQV010008007.1:0-15947 GCA_963574575.1 Galagoides demidoff
AGGAGTTGGAGGTTGCTATGAGCTGTGATGCCATGGCACTCTACCCAGGGGGATAGCTTGAGGCTCCGTCTCAAAAAAAAAAAAATTAATGTTCAAGTAATATACTTTGGTCAAAATTAAATCCAATTCATGTGAGAATTAGTCACTACTTTCTTTTCATTACTTTTTTTTCTCCTCTTTTCCTTTCCCTCACGCCAACCCTCCATATCTGTATGCTCTCCCCTTCCTCCATCATCTTTTAATTTTTGCAATACAAACTTTCACACCTTCCCCTGTAATTTACAATATCTGTGGTCCTTATGAGTGTTATACATGTAATTGATAAGCTTTGAGTTTCTTTGTACTGCAGTATAACAAAGCAAGTGAATTATATGATCTTTAGCAGAAATAAGATAATACTGTAATTCCCAATCATTGTTAAAAAAATCTGTTTTCTTCCTTTAGCATTCTCTTGGTGTTCTTTGACATGATGGGCTGGTAAGCAGACAGAATTAAAAAATACTGTGAAGCTGTGCAACTATTCACAAATCCCACTTAAAACAGAAACACAGTACATTGTTATCAAAAGCTGGTAACAGACTGGTGTACTCTACCCCCATAAACTCTCACCAACCAGCCTTGTGTGACAGGAGCATCAGTCAAGTAGGGGAAGTTAAAACTAAATCCTGGCCCTATGGCTCACTAATGTTCTAATTGTACTAGTCAATCTGGGAGGATTATTCACTGAAACTTACTTTATTTTTCAGCATTTGAAATACATTCATTTTCAAAATAAAATAAAAATATAAAAGGCGACCAAAAATGTGTTAATAAGTATGAAAGGATTTGTTCCATAAAATTATGATTCAGTCAAAAGGCTGTACTGTAAGGACCTAGAGGGCCATGTGTGGAACTCATGACTTGGCCCAGTCAGACAGTGATCAACCTTGTTTTTTGTTTTTTGTTTTTCCAGACAGAGTATTACTCTGTTGCCTGAGCTAGAGTGCTGTGGTCTCAGCCTAACTCACAGCTTAATCACAGAGGTTTGGCATATCACAGTGGCAAGGAACCTGACTAAACCAATTTTCTGGATCTCTAGCAGGGAGTCTGCCCAAAATGCTTTCTACAAATTGTAAAGTGAAAGAAAGAGCCATGTGATTCATCTGGTGACAAGTCCAGGAACTTGGTTCTGATTTGATTTTCATCATTTTATTATACTTTTAACTAAAATGTCAAATATTTTTTAGCAAAGGTAATGAAATGCATATCTGTGACTCTAAGACCAACATGTCTCCCTCAGTCTTGGGGTGGTTCTCTCTACTCAAGGGGCACAGGGATACCACAGCCTCGTGCCCCATTGGGCCTCCTGACACTGCACCCCCCTCTTCCCCTCTGGCTCTCCTTTCTCAGCTGGGTCTTTCCTAACCATGCCTTGCAATTTCCTGCCTCCCTGCCTTTGCTCGTGTTGAAATAATCTCATTATTTAGGGCCTGGCTGAAAGAACCCACCACTGCAGAGCCTCCCTGAAGACCCACCAGGAAAGAACCTAGATTTCTGGAGTCAGGTAGATTCAAGTTCAAGTCCCAGCTCTAGAGTTTCTCATAGTCATCTTTGATTCTTTCAGCCTTATTTGAAAATGGAAATAGTAATAACATCTACCTTATAGGATCACTGTGAGAACTAAGTAAGAGAAAGAACAAAACGTACTTAACCACAATGAGATACAACTCTAGACCCCCACCACGATTGCTATAATTAGACAGATAATACCAAATGTTGACAATACCAAGTGGGAACCCTCATGCACTGCTGGCAGGACTGTAACATGAAGCAGCGTGTTTGGAAAACAGTCTGGGGAGTCTTCAATATGCTAAACACAGAGTTACCACGTGACCCAGCAATTCTACTCCTAGGTATAGACCCAAGAGAAATGAAAACCTATGTCTACACAGAAACTTATACATGAATGTATAACTTTTTCATAATCAGAGTAAAAATAACTCAAATGTCTATCAACTTATAAACTAAATGTGATATACAAACAATGGGGTATTTTTTAGCCATAAAACAAATGAAATACTAATACATACTACAACATAAATTAACTTTGAAAACACTTTCCTAAGTAAAATAAGATAGTCACAAAAGAACAGATACTGTACAGTTTTGCTTATATGAAAAGGAAATTCCATAGAGACAGACAGTGGCCTAAGTGGTTGGCAGGGGTGCGGGGAGGGGGAATGCAGGAAACTGCTACTGAGTAGGGGGTTCTCTTGTGGGTGATAACAAGGTTCTGAAATTAGATAGTGGTGATAGCTGTGCAACTCTGTGAAAATGCTAACAACCAGCGAACTGCACACTTTAAAAGGATGAATTTTATGGTATATGAACTGTATCTCAATAAAGCTTTTTTTCTTTTTTTTTTTTAAATAAAAAGGACTTAGCATAGGCCTGGCCCATGATAGATACTTGAAAAATGTTAGCTATTTATTATAATCTCTGGTCCTTAAAGTAAGGATCCGGTTTTAGTCACCGGATATTTTTCCAAGTACCTAGCCCCATGCCCTGCTTATAGTCAACAATCAGATATTTGCCAAATGGTTGAATGAACCATTAAAAGAATGTACAGTATGAAATACACACAAAGAATGGAAGCTGCACATGAGGGCCCACAGAGAGCCCTTTCTTCACTCCACTTGGTGCACAGGTGTCTTGGCCACAGCAGGCACACAGGATGGATTTCCAAGGCTGGCCAAGGTGAAAGAAAGTACAGCCTGACTCCCAGCAGAGGCCCTGGGAGACGTGGCAGAGAGGAGGTACCTGCTTCCTCCCCTCCTGGTGGTGAAAGGGAGCCATGTAGAGAGGGAAAATGGGAGACACCCAAGGCAGGGCACCTGGTGCCATCAGGGCAGGAATCTCCTCTCTGTTCGGGGTCAGAGAGAGTCTGACCATAAGTGCTCCTGCCTCTGCCACACCCAGACGGCCAGGCCAGGACACGGCCCTGGACCTCTGCAGGCCTGTGGGGAGCAGCATCAGAGGCCTTGTGGCTGGGTGGCACCTCCACTGGTTCTACTGGTTCCACTCCAACACAGGACACTTGGTCTACTCCAGTGACACACCAGTGGCTGAAGCATGGACTAAGTAGTCAACAGCATTGGGACACAGGGCTGAAGGGCAAAGCCCTACTTCAACTTGTTGAAAACAAATTCTACATGGATTAAAGGTTTAATGTGAAAAGCAAAACTTTAAACCTTATAGAAGAAGATACAGAATATCTTTGTTTTCATAGAAAGAATGAATAAAGTAGGCTGATTAATCTTATTACTATGCAATTAAAAACTTTTACACTTGGGCTATAATTGGGTTATAGCGTTCCTAAGAAAGCTATAAATTGGTTTCATAGTAAGACTGAGTACATTGGATACTTTTTCTTTCATTCTTGAGTTATTCTGCTAAGAAGAATAGTTCCAACATGTAAACATGTAAGAAGTAAAATCTCCATCTTTCTTTAAGGCTGCATAATATTCCATGATGTACATATACCACAATTTATTGATCCATTCATGGGTCGATGGGCACTTGGGCTTCTTCCATGTCTTAGCAATTATGAATTGGGCTGCAATAAACATTCTGCTACATTTATCTTTGTTATAATGTGATTTTTGGTCTTCTGGATATATACCTCATAGAGGAATTGCAGGATTGAACAGCAGGTCTATTTTTCGATCTCTAAGTGTTCTCCAAACAACTTTCCAAAAGGAACGTACTAGTTTGCAGTCCCACCAGCAATGTAGTGGTCATTTTTCTCTACATCAGGAGTCCTCAAACTATGGCCTGCGGGCCATGTGCGGCCTGCCTAGGACATTTATCCAGCTTGCCGGGTGTTTTTACCCATGCTGCCTGTCCTGCTTAGCAGCCGACTCATCCCAGGGCCTGCAGTCTGGCTCTCCAACGTTCTGAGGGACAGTGAACTGGTCCCCTGTTTAAAAAGTTTGAGGACCCCTGCTCTAAATCCACTCCAACATCTCTGGTTTTGGGATTTTGTGATGTGGGCTAATCTTACTGGAGTTAGATGATATCTCAAAGTAGTTTTGATTTGCATTTCTCTGATGATTAAGAATGATGAGCATTTTTCATGTGTCTGTAGGCCATGCTCCTGTCTTCTTCAGAGAAGTTTCTCCTCAAGTCCCTTGCCCACCCTGAGATGAGATCACTTGTTCTTTTCATGCTAACACGTTTGAGTTCTCTGTGGATTCTAGTTATTAAACCTTTGTCGGAAACATAACCCACAAATATCTTCTCCCATTCTGAGGGCTGTCTGCTTGCTTTACTTACTGTGTTCTTGGCTGTGCAGAAGCTTTATAGTTTGATCAGGTCCCAGTAGTATATTTTTGATGTTGCTTCAATTGCTTGGGGAGTCCTCTTCATAAAATATTCACCTAGGCCGATCTCTTCAAGAATTTTCCCTGCATTTTCTTCTAGTATTTTTATAGTTTTATGTCTTAAGTTTAAATCTTCAATCCAGTGAAACTCTACCTTAGTTAATGGTGAGAGATGTGGGGCCCATTTCAGTCTTCTACAGGTCACCAGCCAGTTCGCCCAGCACCATTTGTTAAATAGGGAATCACCTCTCTGTTTTTGTGCCAGTACCATGCTGTTTTGATCACTATTAATTTATAGTATAGTTTGAGGTCTGGGAGCGTAATTCCTCCTGCTTTGTTTTTATTTCTGAGTAATGTCTTGGCTATTCAAGGTTTTTTCTGATTCCATATAAAACGAAGTATTATTTTTTTGAGATCTTTAAAGTATGATAGTGGAGCTTTAATAGGGATTGCATTAAAATTGTATATTGCTTTGGGCAGTATGGACATTTTAACAATGTTGATTCTTCCCAGCCTTGAGCATGGTATGTTTTTCCATTTGTTAACATCTTCAGCTATTTCTTTGCTTAGAGTTTCATAGTTCTCTTTATAGAGATCTTTCACATCCTTTGTTAGGTAAACTCCCAAATATTTCATCTTCTTTGGCACTATTGTGAATGTAATAGAGTCCTTGACTGTTTTTTCAGCTTGACTATTATGGGTGTATATAAAGGCTACAAATTTATGAGAGTTGATTTTGTAACCTGAGATGCTGCTGTATTCCTCGATCACTTCTAAGAGTTTTGTAGAATCCCTGGTGTTTTCCAGATATACAATCATATCATCTGCAAAGAGTGAAAGTTTGATCTCTTCTGACCCTAAATGGATACCCTTGATTGCCTTTTCTTCCCTAATTGCAATGGCTAAGACTAGGGGTCTTCAAACTTTTTAGACAAGGGGCCAGTTCACTGTCCCTCAGAACTTTGGAGGGCCAGACTGCAGGCCCTGGGATGAGTTGGCTATGAAGCAGAATAGGCAGTGGCGGCAAAAACACCTGGCAGGCCAGATAAATGTCCTAGGTGGGCCACATGTGGCCCATGGGCTGTAGTTTAAGGATGCCTGGCTAAGACTTCCATTACAATGTTAAAAAGCACTGGAGACAATAGGAAACCTTGCCTAGTTTCTGATCTGAGTGGAAATGATTTTAACTTAACTCCATTCAATACGATTTTGGCTGTGGGTTTGCTGTAGATGGCCCCTATCAGTTTAAGAAATGTTCCTTCTCTACCAATTTTCTTAAGTGTTCTGATCATGAATGGATGCTGGATATTATCAAAAGCTTTCTCTGCATCAATTGAGAGAATCATATGGTCTTTGTTTTTTAATTTGTTTATGTGCTGAATTATAGTTATAGATTTACATATATTGAACCAGCCTTGAGACCCTGGGATAAAACCCACTTGGTCATGGTATATAATCTGTTTGATGTGTTGCTGGATTCTGTTTGTTAGGATCTTGTTGAATATTTTTGCATCAATATTCATTAGTGTTATTGGTCTATAATTTTCTTTTCTTGTTGGGTCTTTTTCTGGTTTGGGGAGTAAGGTGATGTCTGCTTCATAGAATGTGTTGGGTAGTATTCTTTCTTTTTCTATACTTTGGAAAAGGTTGAGTAATATAGGTACTAGTTCTTCTTTAAAGGTTTGGTAGAATTCTGATGTGAAACCATCTGGTCCTGGGCTTTCCCCCCGCCCCCCCATCAGAATTCTACCAAACCTTTTTTTTTTTTTTTTTGTATTATTAAGTCAAATACACATAGATCATGAATACATTCATGCATATGTGAGGTACAATGTGCTGATTTTTTAATACAATCTGACATGATTACATTAAGCCAAACAATATAGTTTCACCTCATTTACTTGATCATTGTGCCAAAACATCTATGTTCTACACTTCACAGATTTGACTTTTACCCTTGTCATATGCTCCATAAGTGTGGACCCATCTTTTACCCTCCCTCTGTCAAACCTTCTTCCTCCCCTCCCTTTCTCTCCTTCATCCTGGGCTACAGTTGTGTTCTATCTTTCATAAGAAAGTGTGAGTAAATATAAGTAGGTTTAATAGAAGTACTGGGTACATTGAATACTTTTTCCTCCATTCTTGAGACATTTTACTCAGGAGAGTATGTTCCAGATTCCTCCATGTAAACATAAAAGAGGTAAAGGCTGCATCTTTTTTAAGGCTGCATAGTATTCCATGGTATACATACACTACAATTTATTAATCCATTCATGGGTCAATGGCCACTTGGGCTTTTTCCATGACTTGGCTATTATGAACGGAGCTCCAATGAATAATATGGTGCAAATATCTTTTTTGCAAAGTGATTTTTGGTTTTTTGGATATACTCCTAGCAGAGGAATTACAGGATCCAAAGGCAGGTCAATTTTTAGATCCCTGAGTGTTCTCTAAACTTCTTTCCAAAAGGAATGCACTAGCTTGCATTACCACCAGCAGTGCAGAAGTGTTCCCTTTCTGGGCTTTTCTTTTTAGGGAGAATTTGTATAGTTGATGCTATTTCAGAACTTGATAGGCCTATTCAACATTTCCACTTGATTCTGGCTAAGTCTTGGAAGGTGGTGTGCTTCCAAATATTGGTCAATTTCCTTCAGATTTTCATATTTCTGAGTATAAAGTTTCTTATAATATTCATTAAGGATTTTTTGATTTTCTGAGGAGTCTGTTGTTATTTCATCATTACCATTTCTGATTGATGAAATTAGAGATTTTACTCTTTTTTTCCTGGTTAGGTTAGCCAAAGGTTTATCTATTCTATTGACCTTTTCAAAAAACCAACTTTTGATTTATTGATCTGCTGTATAATGCTTTTGTTTTCAATTTCATTTAATTCTGCTCTCCTTTTGGTTATTACTTTTCTTCTGCTGGGTTTGGGATTGGAATGTTCCTTTTCCAGTTGCCTGAGATGTCCCATTAAGTTGTTAACTTTCTCTCTTTCCATTCGCTGAGGAAGGCTTGCAGTGCTATAAATTTCCCTCTTAGGACTGCCTTTGCGGTATCCCAGAGGTTCTGATGCATCTTACAAGGGTACATGTGAAATTTACTAGGTATAGAATATAGATGTCTTAACACAATAACTAAGAAAATGCCGTGAAGGCTATGTTAACCAGTTTGATTAAAACATTTCAAATTGTATATAAAACGAGCACACTGTACTCTGTGATTACATTAATGTACACAGCTATGATTTAATAATAAAAAAAAACTTTTACGCTACCAAGGACACAAAAACAGTGAAAAGACAAGCTTCAGGTTGTGAGCAGTGCAAAACTGACAGTGGATTAACATCCAAAATAAAGAAATAGAGAACTCGATTTCACCCCTCTAGGAAATATTAATTTAAAATGGCAGTGCTATGTCTGTGATTCACAGCCAATCACTGACCAAACTGTAAATGTCTAACAAAAATGGGCGGAGCTCGAACAGGAGGACCACTTTGGAGAGCACATTACTATATCCCATCAGGCGAAAATGACCCAGCCATTCTACTCCTAAATTGTTCCTTGGAGAAATCCTTAGCATAAAGACATGAGGATATTATGTGCAACACTGTTTGTAGTAAAAACTATTGGAGACAATCCAAGTCCTCATCAACAGAAAAATGAGCAAATATGTCATAGTACATTCATGTGACAGGATTCTGCACAGCCTTGAAAATACATGAACTAGAGCTGCCTGTCTCATCAGGGATAAATCTCAGGAACACTGATAAGCAAAAAAAAAACCAAGTTGAAAAGTACATACAGGAATATATGCGCACCACGTGACATCATCTACATAAAGTCTGAAAACATGGAAAAGTTCCCAGGAATGACAAACAGCCAACTCAGAACAGTGGAGACTGGTGACAAAGGAGGCCTGGCCCAGAGGCTCGTGTGTGGGCACTGATAATGTTTTCTTTCTTTTATTAAAAAGCATCTGACATAAACTTGATGAAACATTAAGACTTGGAAAAGCTGCGAGGGGATCACACACATTTGTTAAATTATTCTCTATACTCTTCTACATACTTGGAATGTGTTATAACTTTTTTGCTTAAAAACATCAGATAATAGACCTAAAAATAATAAAAGACTTTTCCGAAATACAAATGTGCACAGGGAATAGAGTTGCTAGAGACAATACAGGACACCTAGTTAAATTTAAATTTCAGACAAAAAAAAACCTTTTTCAAATTAAAAAATTTTTGAAAATTTTAGATTTAACAGCTCACCCTATATTGTTATTTGCTAAATGCAATGATCCTAATAAGAAGGCACGCGGCTTTGTTTAGTGAAAAATTGGGGCGAATGCCCTACAGGTTGAGAAGCGGAGATTCGCGTGTGGAGCTGCCACTTCTCGAGCGTGGAGCCTCACTGCAGTTACGAGGAACGCAGAGCATCTACATACAGAAAAGTCCGGGTGATGGGCTTAGATTTTTGATAAAAATAATGCAAAAGCTTTCTGCATGATCTAATTTATATTATAAGCACAAATTACAATTATATATTTCCATAAGTCGTCTGTATATGAATGCAGAGAAAAAAATTGAGTAAGGAAATGAGCAAACTGATCACAACAGGAATGGAGGGAGGTGCTTGAGCTTTGGCTGTGTTAGTAAATTTTTTTAAATAAGAAGACCTCTGTATGATTCAGACTTGCTGAAAGGAGCTTTTGTGAGTTTTTAAATGCCATGACATATTCTTTAAAAGTTCTTTTAGAAGGCAAGGCTCTCTGACCCTGTCTTTACCTACAGAATCTGGAGAGTGAGACATAATTTCACTATGGAAGGTGCATCAGCTTTAAGAAAAGCAAAGGAAGGAGAGGATGTTGCGGAAGGCTGCTTCCTGAAGACCACATCTCCATCTTTGCTAACTATGGCACAGAATTCCAAAGTCCCTCCCTGCCCGGAATCTGGGCTAACAACTTATGTTCCATACCACCCCATACCTACAGTTTAGAACATGGGCCTTGGTACCAGACAGATGTGATTCAAATCCTTGCTTCCCCACATAGTGGTAGCTGTGTGGCCTCGGCTGTGTTACTTATCTTCTCTGAGCCTCAGATTCTGTCTGAGATAATAGATTTTAGTTGATGCAACTGTAGTAATAACTAGAAGAGGCAATGCAAATAAAGTGCTTTTCCTAGTGCCTAGCACTCAGTAATCACTTACTCAACGGTAAATACCAGTGTTGGTACAGTATCAGAAGCACTGCTTGCCTTCCCTGTCCAGATATGCAGGCTGACCTGACTGCAGATGGCCATCTCTGCCTGCAAGTGTAGTCATCACAAGGCCAGTTCACGAGGCCACAAGTCTTTACTTTTCCCTCCGCAAATATTTACTGGAAAGCATTTATGATATGCAAGGCACTGCACTGTGCATTTGCACATATACAAATAAGAGCAAGACACAGTTCCTCCCTCAAAGGACAGCTAACAGGTAAGCTGAATCAGCAGAGACAGTATCCTGTAAAGAGGCAGGAGACCTGAGTTTGATCTCAGCTCAGCCGTGCCTGCTGCGTGACTTCTAGAACCTCTGAGCTCTCTGAGGTGTTAACTTCTTACTGGTGGATATTTGGTGTCACCTTGGTAATATAAAGGGGTATAACATGCTGAAGGGGAGGAGGAGGAGGAAAGAAGAAAGAAGAGAAGCAGGAGGAAAGGAGGAGGGGGAAAGGAGGGGAAGAAGGGGAAGAAGAAGAGGAGAAAGGAGGGGGAGAAGGAGAAAGAGAAGAAAGCCGGCCATGGAGCGGCGGGGAGAATCAAGGCAGCTTAGGTGTGGCGTATCATAAGTATCAACAGGCAGAGCAAGGGTGGGCACACCCCCAAAGAGACAGAATAGGCAAGACCATCTGAGGTCAGTCGGAAGGGCTAGGCGAGAGAGACCAGACCACAGAGGTGTGAGCAGCAGGGCAGGTGCTGAGTTAGGACCTGCCCTGTCCTAGGGAGGAGGGAAGAGGAGAAAAAGAGGGAGGAGGAGGATCGCTGAGAGCCCTGGGTGGACAGCAGGAATTCCGAATTCTCAAAGTGGTGCTGAAAGGAGAAAGCTGGGCCCTCTATGAGCAAACTATCCAGGACAAGAGTTGAGAGGACGTCATCCAGGCAGTAGTAGAGAGAGAAGATGAAAAGGTGAAGGAAATGCCTGGATGGAGTGTGGGGAGCAGGGTGGCCTTCACCTGGGGGAGTAGTTTAGGAGGGCAGTTGTGGGTCAGGTTTTCTTTTGGGAGGTGGGATTGGGTGGGGAGTGGTAAAGAAACAGTTCATTTTGAGAATATTCAGGTTGACAGACTGCCTGAGGGTATTGCGGGAGGACCCAGGCTAGGGAGGAGAGAGGCGTGTCCAGCTCAGTGTGGGCAGCGGGGGCCAGTGGGGGAGAGCTTCTGCAAGAAGGGTAACCAGAGAAGACCAAAGCAGAAACTAGGTGGAATGAAATGTAAGAGGTAAGAGTATTCTAAAAGGAAGGACTATAGAAGAATATTTGATGATCTAATCCTGCAATAATACAGTAAGAAAATATCACATTATTGTTAAAACACACAGACAACTATGTCAAAATGTGTTCCCCTAGTGACAGGGTCATGGGTCACTTTTCTTTTCTTCCTGTGTTTTTCTTTATCTTCTAAGTAGTTTATGGTGAACATATACTCATTCTGTATTGAGAAAATGACTATATTAAGGAAGAAATTGGTTAACAGTATCCAAACATGAGACGAGGGCTCAAGAAGAACAAAGATCAGAAAAAGCCACTGAGTAGACACTTAGGAATGAAGGGGAAGGTGGAGATAATGAAGAGCACATGACCAGCATGAACAATTTTCGGGGTGCATATAAAGACAGTGGCTGGGACCCAGTGGGGTGGCTCACGCCTGTAATCCTAGCATTTTGGGAGGCTGAGGTGGGAGGACAGCTTAAGGCCAGGAGTTGGAAGCCAGCTTGAGCAAGAACAAGAACCCATCCCAAAAAGAACAGAAAAATTGGGCGAGCACTGTGGTGGGTGCCTATAGTCCCAGACACTTGGGAGGCTGAAGTAGGAAGATCGCTTGAGCCCAGGAGTCTGAGCTATGGTGATGTTACTACACTTTATCTGGGGCGAAAGAGTGAGACTCTGTCTCAAAACAACAACAACAACTATAATGAGAGGCTCAGTGCCCGTAGCACAGGGGTTATGGCACGGGCCACATGCACTGAGGCTGGCATGTTTGAACCAGTCTCAGTGGCCCAGACCTGCTAAATAATGACAAGTGCAACAAAAAAATAGCCAGACGTTGTGGTGGGTGCCTGTAGTCCCAGCTACTTGGGAGGCTGAGGCAAGAGAATTGCTTAAGCCCAAGAGTTTGAGGTTGCTGTTAGCTGTGACACCATAGCATTCTACCAGGGGTGACATAGTGAGACTCTGTCTCAAAATAATAATAATTATTATTATTATTATAACAACAACAACAGAATTTACACCAGAACTCAAAAGGCCCTGTAGTCTAGGGCACTCAGCCAGCAAATATGCGTGAGCCACTATATGATCTGGCTCTGGGCTTCTTGATGGTTTTAAAATAAAAGGGTCCTGAAAGAGAACCAACAAGACAAGGAAGACAGGAAGAATTAAAGAGATGGGAGTTAAGAGAAGACAAGTTGAACTCGTGCTATTCATGAGTCACGCTCCGTGACAGGAGGCAAGAAAGCAAAGGAGATGAACTGGCCCTCATGACTAAGTCACTCTTCTTATTTACTCTATTACTCAGCTCTCAAACCACATTGCCAGCTGTAATTGCATTTCAATTCATGTTTAACACAAACATAACTTAGCTGGATGTTGGCATCCAATATCCTAGACGTACAAAGGCAAAGCAGAAAGAACCAGCTAATTCAATTCAATAAATGCTCTTTGCATGCCTGGTAGAGCACATATGCTCCCAGGCACTGTGCTGGGAACTGGGGGTACAGCTACGTGAAAGGCGCAGATTCATGGCCTCCAAGGGATTCCGTACACAGGGAGAGACACATGCTACCTAACAACAGTACATAGGGAGAGACACACTACCTAACAACTGTAATTAAAGAGCTGCAATCAAGAAAAGAGAAGGTGCTATTGAAACACAAAGAGCCGGAGCTAATTCTATGAGGACAGGACTGATGTACATGCACAAAAGCAGAGGCAAGAACGGACCTGGCAGGCACCTCTAAGGAACTGAATACACAGTTCAATGGGACAGAACGAGGGCCATGAAGGTAGGGAAGGGGCCAATCAGAGCAAGTCTCAGATGCAGGTGACGTCCATCTGTTGGACAAACACCTACCAAGTTTGTGTTAAGTGAAACAATGAATTTTCAGTTGAATCTAAAGGAGGGGAGCCAGTGAACAACTCTCAACAGGTAGGTAACCTCACCTTTTGCAAAGTTTCCACTGGCAATAATTAAGGAAAGAATGGAGAGACTTAGAATGGAGTCAAGGGGATGAACTAGGAGTCAATACATAGACCCTAAGAAATGAGAATGGAGAAGAGAGTTAATGGATATTAGCTTATTCAACAGATCAATCGCTTCTTAAGCCCTTTCCCTGCCACCTGTTGCTCCCTGGAAACATGGTGGAACTTGCAATCACATAATTTCCCATTGCATGAACCCTGAAAACTTATCTTCCTAAACCATGAGGTCATGGAATAGCCAGGAAACAAGGAAGGGAATTAGAAACAATAAGAAAATTCAATGAAGTTATTGGATATAAGAGAAATATATTTTAATAAAAATTAGTTTTTCTCTATGCAAAATACGCAAATCGTACTCATAACTATTTAAAGAATATAGTGTGAGAAAATATAGTGTAAACTGCCATTTATAATAGCAATGTCATTATCATGGTTAAATTAGCTCTGTAAAGCAAACTGAAAAGTTTCCTATCTCTTTTCAAAGCTTTAGAATAGTTTGTATATTGTGGAAATTACCTTTTTCTTGACAACTTGAGGGTTAGTGTTACCTTAAAACAATGGAGGCTTTGTGCTTTTGTTGGAAATAATTCTCTAAGAGTATTTTAAATTTCTTCCTTAGAATTATCTAACTCATCAAGATTTTCAATTATAGTCACACTTGGCTGTCCATGAGAGCTGTGGGTTACCTCCTAACTTCTAAACCTCCTTATATTTTTATTTTCCTTTTCTCAATCTAAATTTTGCTTATCTTTGCTTTACTTCTTTTTACTATTAGATGTGCCAGAAGTTTATCTATTATGCTTTTTACAAAGACTCAATTATCAATTCACATCTCCCTCCTTTTCTCTTACTTTTAATTTCTGGTTTTATTTTGTTATTTCCTTCTATGTCTCAAGCTATTTGAGCTGCAGGACACTACCAAGTGGTCTAATATACCTGTCATTAAAGCTCTAATAAAGGAGGAGGTGAAAAAATATTTTAATAATGACCAGAAATTTTCTAAATTTGATGAAGTCTATAAACTCAGAAATTCAACATTTAATGACCCTCACACAGTATAAAGAATAAAAAACTATACCAAGGCATATCATAATCAAAATTTTTAAAACTGGTGATAAAAAAAAAATCTTAAAAGCAACCTGCAGAAAAAGGCCCATATGTACAGAGGAACAAAAGATAAGAATAATAACAGACTTCTTATAAGAAGCCATGATATAATACAGCAGCGTGTTTAAAGTACCAAAAGAAAATGCCAACTTAGAATTCTATACCCAAGGAAAACAGCTTTTAAAAACAATGACAAAATAAAGACTTTAATACATCACTAACAGACCAACATTATGAGAAATGTTCAAAAAAAAATCTTAAAGCTAAAGGAAAATTCTATCAGAAGAATACATGGATCTACATAAAGCAAAGCAGTACTCAGAAATGGTGATATAAGGCTAACTATAAAAGACCATTTTATCATTTTAAGTCTTTTTATGAGACGGTAAAATTTTAAAGCTAAAATGCTAACAATGTATCACTGTTTGTGACATAATGTAGAAGGACGATGTGTAACAACAACAGCACAAAGGCCAAGAGAGAAGCAGGGAGCATTACACTGTTCTCATACCCTGATGTGGTCTACTAGTTACAGGTGGACTATGACAGGTTAAAGATATAGGTGTAAGCCACAAAGCAACTACTAAGAAATGAACAACTGAAAAGAAGTAGAGCTAATAAGCCAGGAGAGGAAATAGGATGGGATAAAAATAATTTAAAAGATGGTGGAAAAGGGAATAAACAACTGATTAGGGGGTTAAAAAACCCCAGAAAACAAAGAGCAAAACTGGTAGATATAAACCCCACCACATGAATTATCATGTTAAATAGTCTAAACACCCAATTAAAGGAAGAAGCTGTCAGATTAGAGAATATGCTGTCAACAAGAAACCCACTTTAAATATAAAGACTCATGGGGTCAAAGTAAAAGGACAGAAAAGAATATTACATGCCAACACTAGTCGAAAGAGACTATAGTGGCTATACTAATACATGACAAGGTACAGTAGACTTCAGAGCAAGGTATATTAACAGAGAAAAAGAGGGTCATTTAATAATGATGAAGGTGTCAATTAATCAACAGGACATACTATTCCTAAATGTTTGTGCATCTAATAACTGAGCTTCAAAATATAGAAAATAAACACTGATAAAAATTAAAGGAAAAGTAGACTAATGCACAATTACAGTCAGAGATTTTAATATCCCTCTCTCAATAATTGATAGAATAAGTAGACAAAAATACTATCAATTGACTTGATCTAATTGACATGAGTAGAGCATGTTGTTAAGTGCAATAACAGCAGAATACACATTCTTTTCAAGTATACATAGATTACATGGAACATTTACCAAGAAAGATCATAGGATCCAAGAACCATAGCTCACAGGCCAAGTCCAGCCTGTGGCCTGTTTGTACACAGCCTATCAATCACAGAGTGATTTGTATTTTTTTAAGAGTTAAGAACATAGTAATATACAATGTAGATCATATGTGGCTCACAAAGCTTAAAATATGTACTTTTCCTGAAAAGTCTGTAGGCTACAAAACTATGTTTTCTGACTTCATAGAATTAAACAGTCAATAACAGAAACATAAAGAAATTCCCCAAACCAAGGAAATAAATCAATAGACATCTAAACAATCCATGGGTCAACAAAGAAATCAAAAGGGAAATTAGGCAAAATTGTGAATGGAATTAAAATTGTACACAGCATAATACATCAAAAAACCTGTAAAGTCTAGAAATAAATTTGACAAAAGATCTGCAGGCTTTAACACTGAAAATGAAAAGATTGCTGGGAGAAGTTAAAGAGGACTTAACTAAAAGAAGAGCTATAACACATGCATGGATCTGAATACTCACTGTTGTTGAAACGTCAAGTATCTGCAAATCGATCCATATGTTTCACACAACCCCAGTCAAAATCCCACCAGGCTCTTTTTTTTTTTTTGAGACGGAGCCTCAAGCTATCCCCCTGGGTAGAGTGCCATGGCATCACAGCTCATAGCAACCTCCAACTCCTGGGCTCAAGCGAGTCTCCTGCCTCTGCCTCCCAAGTAGCTGGGACCACAGGCG
>CAUYQV010008009.1:0-17812 GCA_963574575.1 Galagoides demidoff
GTAGACCTGCATTTCCTTACCTCTCATTCACTCCTCAGTCCTGCCCTCTGGGGCCACCGGTGATCTCCACTGTACCACACCCAACGGTGTTTTCTAGTCTTTTCATCTTAGTGGACCCCTCAGTAGACTTCTGCATCCCTGACAGCCCCTCCCTTGACTTCTGAGGGTTCCCTCCTTCCTCTCTGACTGCCCCTCTGTTTCCTTTGCAAGTTCATCCTCTACTTGGCCATTAAAAGCCAGCTTTCCTCAAGGTGCCTCGCCTGAGCTCCTCGTCTCTTCCACCTCCCTCCTCGGGTTTCTTTCCTACTCCCAGGCTTCATTTATTAGCAGAAACTCCCATCTCATGTACGTGCCCGCGCACACACACATCTGATATCTTTGTATGTATGCATACATATGCACGCTGAACACTTCTCATCCAAAATTTGAAGTGCTCCAAAATTCAAAATTTCTGAGTGCTGACATAATACTACAAGTGGAAAATTCCATACCTGACCTCATGTGGCACAGGCAAAAGCATGAGTGTAAGACACACACAGTTTATTCAGCATCTTCAGGGGAAAAAGACCCCCAGGCCCCTTTAGTTGTAGTAGATTTTTCCACACATTGCCAGCTTCCCTCACATAGGGTGCCCAAGAGGGTAAGAAGATGTCAAGTGCACGCTGGACAGGCCAAGGTCAGGCACCCACAGGGCCTCACCTGGGGCCAAGACCTACACGTGTTATTCACTGTGTCTATTGTTGGTTCTCTGCTCTGTGGTGTAAAGAGGTTGTTGAAAATTTCAAAAATGCCTGTGGGTAACAGGGATTAAAAAAAAAAAAACAGGAAGAATTTGTGTTTATAGCATAAAATACAAACTGTTGGAGAAAGTGGACGATGTAAGTGTTAGGCATCTTGCAAAAGAACATGGCGTTGAAATGACCATCATGCGTGACCTTAGGAAACGCAGGGTAAACTGTTGAAGTTTTGTCCTGGAAATGGGGAATGAACATTAATGAAAACTAGAAAAACACTGCATAAAGCGAAATATGAAGATATCAGTTGCGCATTGTCAACTGCCTCTGTCAACATTGTTGTAAACACGTTGCCCCTAATGGTGTGCTAATTACGAAATGAGTAAAGATTTATCACAATGAACTGAAAGTTGAAGACAACTCTGACTGTTCAACAGTCTGATTGCAGAAATTTAAGAAACTATGTAACATTAATTTTTTTTTTTCAGACAGACTCTCACCTTGTCACCCTCGGTGGAGTGCTGTGGCATCTTAGCTCACAGCAACCTTAAACTCTTGGGCTCAAGCAGTCCTCTTGCCTTAGCCTCCCTATAGCTGGGACTACAGACGTCTGCCACAACACCCAGCTATTTCATTTTTAAAGACAGGGTCTTAATTTTGCTCAGGCTGGTCTTGAACTCCTGAGCTCAGGCAGTTCACCCACCTTGGCCTCCCAAAATGCTAAGATTACAGGCATGAACCACTGTGCTCATCCCTAATGACATTGCATTTTTAAAGGTTCATAGTGATAGAGCATCTGCTGATCATAAAACAGCAGAAAAATTCATGGACCAGTTTGGCACGGTCATTACTGGTGAAAATCTGATGCCAGAGTGAGTCTTTAATGCCAGTGAAACTTCACCGTTTGGCTTTTACTGCCCTAGCAAGACACTGAGTATAGCTGATGAAACACTCCCCACAGGAATGCAAGATGCCAAAGATCACTGTGTTGAGATCTGTTAATGCAGCACATGATAGGCAGAAGCTTGCAGCTTCCATATTTTTATGGAGTGAAGTTCTCACTCGTATGCTGACAAGAAGACCTGGATCCCCACAGACGTCTTCTCTCAGTGGTTTCTTGAACCCTTTCTACCAGTAGCTCATGCTGACTACAGAGCTTCTGCTACTCCTTGACAACTGTTCTGCTCGTCCTCCATCTGAAATTCTCATCAAAACTAATGTTTCTGTCATGTTTTTTACCCCAAATGTGACTTCATCAGTTCAGCCGTGTGACCAGGGAGCAGCACACTCGCAGCAGTGAGTAGAGGCGTGGATGTGGGAGGTTTTCAGAGGGCATTGGTGTGAGGAGTGCCCTGTGTGATGTGGCCAATGCTTGGATTGCAGCGACTGAGGACAAAACTGCACGCCTGTTCCACAGTCAGGATGAACAGGTGGTGACCTTGAAAGTTTTTGTATGTCCAATGAGGAAAAAATTATGACTGATCTCCTTATATATATGCAGAAATATACCTTTGGAATCCATCAATAAGCTCGAAGAAGTGAATACTGAAGAAGAAGATTTTTTTTTGTTTTGAGACAGAGTCTCACTATGTCACCCTCAGTAGAGTGCGTGGCATCATAGCTCATGGCAACCTCCAACTCTTGGGTTCAAGCGATTCCCTTGCCTCAGCCTCCCAAATAGCTGGGACTATAGGCACCCACCATAACACCTGGCTATTTTTAGAGATGAGGTCTTGTTCTGGCTTAGGCTGGTCTCAAACCTGTAAGCTCAGGCAGTCCACCTGCCTTGGCCTCCCAGTGCTAGGATTATAGGCATGAGCCCATGCTCAGCCCAATACTGAAGAAGTTTTAACATCGATAATGAGACCACAGTTATTCCTTCATTGACTGATGGTGAAATAGCTAAAAAGGTCCTGAGTCCAGGTCATCGTGATAATAGCGGCAGTGAAGATGATGTACAGAGAAGGGGCTGTAGGTGACATGGTGGGAATGTGTAATGGGCTTGTGAAGGACCGAGCAGCATACTTTCATACCAGAACAAGAACTAATCTCAGTTTACAAAATCAAAGAGTTCTAAGACAAAAAACATTATCAAATGAAGCCGATGACTCTAGAGGGTGCATTTTAAAAAGCCATCCAGCAGAACATTTCCTTGTTTGTGGAGATCCCACTTCTGGTTTCTCAGTTGCTTCTGATGTTTCTTTTCACCTAGAAAAGTAAACCTCTGTATTCAGTAGCCATTTAAGCAGGACAGCGCACTGTGCTTGGGGCTGAGCCCGCTGTGGTCTCCAGCCCTCTGACAGTGGTGCAGGTGTTCTGGTGATGTTGCTGCACTGCTTTGTTACCCTGAGCACATTCATTTTCCATTGTGTTAATGCTGTGTCATGTTTCCTAGTACTGACGCGTGAGTGAGTATGAGGCAAGTAGCATATAGACGTTAAGAGTGACACTGGGGCCAAACCAGCTCAGGTGGCTGGGACAGTGATGAGTCACCATACACAAACTTTGTTTAATGAACAAAATTATTCAAAATACTGTACAAAATTACCTTCAGGTTATGTGCATAAGGTATATAAATATGGAACACCAATGAAATTCATGTTTACACCTAGGTCTCATTCCCAAGATAGCTTATTATACTATATTCAAATGTTCCAAACTTCACACACATCAGAAATTGGAAACCCTTCTGGCCTCAAGCATTTTGGATAAGGAATATTCATCCCCCGCCACATTTATATCCCCTCATATATATATACGTATATATGGTCAGTTAATCCATAGGTCAGGTAGGTAGATTGATAGCCTCACAGGCTTTTATTCTAGAACTCCATACTCATATTTTCATTTGCCAAAGGCGTCTCTAGTTCATTATGTCTAAAACCAGACTCATAATTTCTCCCCTATCTGTCAGGAGCCTTTCCCATTGTTCACAGCCTGTGTGGGCAGCTCCCTGTGTGATGGTTGCTCAGTCCTAGACCCAGGGGCCGTCTTCCTTACCTGTCTTGTCCTCTTTGTGTCTAGCCCATCATCATCTCCTAAGTATCTACTAGAGTTGTTGCTTCCCTGCCTCACTGCCTCATCCTCCCCAGTCCGGAGCCATCATCCCCTTTGATAGGGACAACGTGGTGGCCAACCAGCTTGTCTGTCCACGTCTCCCCTTCCCCCTTAGTCATTTTCAGTCCGTTGCTGAGCAGATCTTTCTGAAACTCAGATCCGATCACGTCATGCCACTGCACAAAGCTCTTTTCTGTTGTGAACAGAAAAATCTCAAGATCCTCTGTTCTCTATCCTGAAGGTTCCGAGGTAGTCCAGTCCCTCTGTCCCTGTCAAGTCTTACCTTGTGATTGTTGTCCCTTGATTCTGCTATCTTCTGGTCACCGTCATTGCCGGCCTCTTCTTCCTCAGCATCATAATCATCATCACTTTTCTTGTTCACTTTTCACCACACCCCACTCTCCCCAGCGCTTGTCGTAGCACTGCCGCCCCTCAGGCTGCCCTTCTCTAGTGTCCCTGGCATAATCCCCTTCTTTTTTTCTCTTTGAGACTTGGGCACAGTTCTTCTCCTTCATTTGCAGCTTTGTAAGTGGGTTATTATGAAAGTTTTGAGAGACGCAACAATCAAGAAATGTAAAATCCTCATGGACTGAAACAAACAAAGCCCTCGCCGAGATAACAAGAAGCTGGTTGTGTGGACACTGACATGGGAGGATCAGAACGGACGCTGTCGACCGTGTTTCTTGGAAGTGAAATAATGGACCATAACACAGTCTGTCTCAAGACTGTCACATATTTATTTGTGTTACTATTTGATTATTTACTTCTCTTTTAGACCTTTTTTTGAGTTCTGCAAGGGTAAGGCATCCCTTCTGACTCTAAATTCTGTGGCCCCACTAGCAAACAGTGAGTGTTCATTAAGTATTTGCTGAATGAATGAACATACAACAGTGTCATGTAAAAATGAAGCACAAAAGGATTCAGCCACACTGGAGTCCCTTTTACAGGCTGAGCAGTTGGAAATAATGTATTGTCATAGATAATTTTGCTTTCTTTCTTTTGGTTTTTTTTTTTTTCAGTTTTGGCCAGGGCTGGGTTTGAACCCCCCACCTCCAGCATATGGGGCTGGGGCCCTACTCCTTGAGCCAGGTGCCGGCCACTTTTTTAACTCTTTTAAGGGTTTTTTAAAATGTGTATTTCACGCAAATAATGTGAGTGGCAGGATTATTTTCAGTGATTTAATGCAATCTGAAATATGTCTCTGAAATACTATTCTATTTTTCCATTAACATATTTTAGCAATTTTCAACTTGCATGGCTGGGCATTTGATTAACAGAAAAAAGAAAAAAAGGAATTGGAGATGTAATTAACACCTGGAATGCAGTTGCCTTATTAATCTCTAATGTAACTTTAACAACATTAAATATGCATATATCTTAGACATGGCTGTTTAACTTTTGACTCTCTATCCAGGACACGGCTCTGAGACCTAGTTGTAAAAGGCATGAGAAACACCTTTTTGAATTAGGGTAATGGCGCCTCTTCCATAAATGGAAAAAATACAAATGCTATTTTACATGAGGGGTATAAGCCAGTTGTAGAGTGGATGGATAATCTCCACCACTGTGCTTCTTTGTCTCCTAAACTCCTCCCTTTCATAATGACTCCAGTTCTGCAGAGTAATGACATCCACTAAGACCAACTCTTCCGTTCATCCCTATGGTTATGCTTTAAACTAGTTAGGTTTTAACAATATTGCATTTAAAACTGTCTTGAGGTACCCAGGATGTGTTGAATAGGCAGGTACAAAGGTTGGCTAAAAGTTCCAGAATAGTTCTATGTGGTTATGATATTACCTGCAGGGTCCGCCAAGCGTGAGGCTTGGGACGGTGGCCAGCTCAAGGTCACTGCCCTGTCTGAAGCAGGCCGCCATCAGCAGCCCGGGCAGTTTTGCCAGGCAGCAACAAAGATCTGCTGATACTGTATCTTAACAATTTTTTCAAGAGATGTTAGAAAGGAACCTAGACCTTAATGTGAAATATCCATATTTTTAATTTTTGCCAACTAAAAATCATGTTTTATAAACATTGAATGGAACACAAAAAGCATATGTCTGGATGGAATCTGTCCTCAGCTACTCCAGCGCGTGCTCAGCACTTCAGTGCAAACACACACACTTGTGCCGCCCTCTGTGGCTGGCTTCCCGAGTGTGTCTGATCTTCACAAGCACAGGGTAAGCCTTTTTCTGGGCAAAGACTCCACATGTGAGCCATCCTGAGGCACTAGAGCAGACGTCCTCAAACTAAGGCCTCGCAGGCCACTTGCAGATTAATGCCCACCTAGGACATTAATCTGGCCCGCCAGGTGTTTTTGCTGCCCCTGCCTGTCCTGCTTAGCAGCCGACTCATCCCAGGGCCTGCAGTCTGGCCTGCCAATGGTCTGAGGGACAGTGAACTGGCCCCCTGTTTAAAAAGTTTGAGGACTCTGGCATGTGGAAGGACCATACGGGACAGTGACTCTCTTCTGGAGCGTCACTTCTCCTACCTGCCTCTGGTGACAAGGAGCCCACAAGCCTTCCAGACACCCGTGCTGGCTGGGACAGTTCTGACCTTAGAAAGGGTTTGTTTGTTTGCTCACTCAAGCAGAAACTTGCTCCTGTGACTTTGTTGTCGTTTACCTTGGGTTTTTGGCCCTTGTGCAGTTGTTTTCTGAGTAAGGAGGACTCCAGTCAACTAGCAGCCTTTCTTGTGTGTCTTCACGTGGCCATCTAAATTTTAACAGGATTTTGATGAGAAGCAGCGTTTTCACTCGGGTAGAGACTTTACACATCCACAGTTTCTTTTCTGAGTGAGATGTTAGGAATAGTATACCTGTACTCTGCCAGTTTCCCTAGTTTTTCTTTTGAAATAACTTTCCTTGGCTGGGCACAATAGCTCATGAGTGTAATCCTAGCACCTGGGAGGCCAAGGCAGGATAATCACTTGACCTCAGGAGTTCAAGACCAGCCTGAGCAAGAGTGAGATCCCCTTCTCTACTAAAAATATAAAAAATTAGCCATGTGTTGTGGTGGGCCCCTACAGTCCCAGCTATTCGGGAGGCTAAGGTAGGAGCATCACTTGAACCCAGAAATTTGAGGTTGCTGTGAGCTAGGCTGATGCAAGGGCACTCTTGTCTGGACAACAGAGTGCAACAAAAATAGCCAGGTGTTGTGGCGGGTGCCTGTAGTCCCAGCTCCTTGGGGACAAGAGAATTGCCTAAGCCCAGGAGCTGGAGGTTGCTGTGAGCTGTGAAGTCACAGCCCTCTACAGTGGGAGATAAAGTGAAATTCTGTCTCTAAAAAAAACTAGGACAAGTTTCTTTTTCTTCTTCCAAACAATCAAAAGTCTAATTATGTATTAAGTTTTAAATCTCACTGTGTGTCAGAATGCTTAGATTCATCACTTCTGGCTAGGATTTTTGAGTATTCTGACACTCAAAAACAAAAGTATTCACAGATTAAAATTGGCTTAAGCAAGCAGACTTTTGAGACTAGAGTTTTCCCTTATTGTTTTATAATGCACTGGAAATTACATTTCAACAGCAGAATTCCGTGTTATATTGTTGCCAACTGACCCACTGCTCAGTGACAGTGTATTACTATTTCTGTGTATTCTCAGGTGCCGTGATACTCTTGGGAAGAACCAATATGTTTCGCTTTAACCATCCAAAGGAAGCTGCCAAACTCAGGGAGAAGAGAAAGGTGAGTGTGACATCTCCATGACATTTCCAAGAGGGACCCTGGATGGGACCCGAGATGGGACGGGGTGTGGGGATGTCCACTAGGGTCCAACAGTTTGACTTCTGGACAGAACCACTGAAAAGTTGTTCTGTAGCCAAAGTTGGTTCTAGGGAGTTTGTTTCCCACCTGATGATGGGCTGAGGGTGTAGGAGAGGGAACGTGTAAGGACTGGAGCAGGCTAGGAGAATTCTCCTTCCAGATCCTTCTCTTCAGCCTTGTACCCCTCCCGTGAAGGAGTTGGACATCATTCCACATTAAGTACGGAGTGACTTTTACTTATCAGCATGTAATCTTAGAAATTAACCCAATGTTGGATCGTGTTCATTCAGAATTAGCCACAGTAAATTGTACTTCTCATTAGGACGGGCGTCAGAGGAGTGAGTGTGCGATAGATGATGGAGACGTTGGCTTAGGTGGAATGGGGACATCTAGAGCCTCTTTAAGTGCTGAGCGAAGGAGGTGGGCTGAGGAAGAAGGGAAGAACAGAGAGGGAAAGAAATCTGTCCACAGACATTCTGGCCGGTGCTTGGACTGGTGAAGATAGTAAAGACACATTTATGTGACTGACATTTCTGTGAGCCAGGAATGGTGCTAACCTTCCATGGATATTCTCACTTTGGGCAGTAGCTGGTTCTACCTCCATGTCACATACAGTCAAGGTGAGAAACAGACCGAGAAGGACTCTCCCTACCTTGTTCTATAGCCAGCAAGTGGGGAGCCCAGGCCTCAGCAAGGGCTTGCATCCTAGTGCATTTGCCCTTAACTGCTAGTCACACAGCCTCTCATCTCCCCTCCTTGGAAGGACTGCCCATGGTCGCCGGCGCCTGAGATGGGAAATGCCAACCAAGAAAGTGATAAACCCCAGTGTTCTCCAGGGCTGCCCACTCCAGCCTGTGGAGCCTCTTATCTGTTCCAGCCAGGGTCTCCCTAGAGGGTCCTTTTGATGCAGAGTTTCAGAGGAACAGAGGGAAGAAATCCTGTTTGCCAGTAGCTTTCCATGGAAGCAACATCAGTGCCAGCTTTTATTTTTCTTGTCTCCTCTCACCTCTCCCACCTTCATCTTTATCACTCAGTAAGTGTGAGTGGGTGCCACTGATAAGGGGAGGAGGACAGAAGTGTCATGAGCCCTTTCCTGGACTGGGAGACCAGCTGCATTATGGAATTTCTGGTGAATATCCCCAGTCCTAGAATGCCCGGAACCTGCTGCGCGTAGCTGAGGTTTGGGGTGTGAGACGTATCCAGGCCTGGCTGCCCTGCTCTGCTTTTCTCAGATAGACAAATTAACCGCGCTCCTGTTAGGAGCGTGCCTCATCATACACACACTGGAAGCTGCGCGTCCAGCGTGGCAGCCACCTCTGTCCCCCGAGATGACCACTCTGCCCTGTGTTTGCTTGTAGAGTGGCCTTCTGTCCTCCTTCAGCCTGTCCATGACTGACCTCTCCAAGTCCTGTGAGAACCTGTCTGCGGTCATGTTATACAACCCCGGGTGAGTGAGCGGCAGCGTCTCCGTCCCTGAGATGGTCACTGTTGTGACACGTATTGTGCCAACTCCATTACAGACACTGGATAAAAATACAGCCTCTGCAACTGCGCCTGTCATCAAATCAGCTGCAGTCAGTTTCCAAATTCCTTTCCAGCTCTTGCTCTATATGTGCATAATTTTACTCAGTTATAATCACAGCGTAAATGGGATTGTGTTTTCTGGGGGGTTTTTGCTTAGCAGCATCATAAGCATCGGTAAGGGCTCCGTTATCATTTCCATTACCGTCTAATATTTCAGAGTCGGCATTTTGATTGCTCAGTGCACAATCCCTTTGGCTTATGCACTTTTATCTCTTTATATAAATTATTAACCGAGGCAGCCGTGATTCTCAGGGCATCTGGTAGCCAAGGAAATTATCTTTGCTTCTTCTAAACACTAGGGGACTGCCAGAACCATGGACCAGAGTAGTTAAATGGACTCAGTGGCTGGGAGACCGTGGGCAGTCAGGTTAGCTGTTCAAGCCCATAATGGTTTCATCAGTGACAGGACAGTGGTACTGAAAATGCCCAAAACAGGGAATAGGAGGAAGGGATTTGGTGCCTTTTTTTTTTTTTTAAACTCATTTTTCTTTCAAGAACGTCGAATTTTGAAAATAACATTTGGAAATGTAGAAAGAAAGAAAATCTCAAAATTCAATTCTCCAAATAAGAATAGTAAATAAATGAGTATAAATCTGACATTCCCTCGTAATTACATGGCCTCTCTCAAGTTCTGCCAAATTCAGTTCAACCAGCTCATCCAGATGTTTGAGTCAATGGTAGGAGTCCCAGGTGTGTCTATAGCCAGGGAGCAGCCCAGTCGTCCTTGCACTGATGGTGGAGCGTTGAGAACCCTGCAGAGGCCACCTGAGGGTGCTGGGCATGTGGGCTGAGCTGAGGTGGTATGGCAGAAACCCAGAAGGAGGCTGAGCTGTAGAGATAATCAGGGCAGGGAGCCAGGAAGCCTGGATGATTAATTGGGGGTGTGATATAAAGAAGAAAAAGATGTTGACTCCTAGTTTCTGGCTGAAATAACTGGTTGGGTGGTACGTGCCACCTGCTGAAATAGAAATATGGGAGGAGGAGGAGCAGGTTGTCAAGAGGCAAGGATGGTAATGAGCACAACCTTGAAAACTAGGCATCAGGCCTTGAACTTTCTCTGGAAGTGACTGTGCTTTTCAGTACCCTGTCAGCAATCAGACATCCCCAGGGAAGAGCTGGGGTTGGTGTGGCTTGTCAAAAGCACTGTTCCTCGGCTGGCAGGATGCAGGCAGTCCCCCTGTTGAAGGGAACAGATGTTCGCCACTCTTCCTCTTTTGCCTCATTCCTTCAGTGGAGGGCCCACCGTTTGTCCATCCCTGTGCTGGGGCTTCAGGGAGACAGACTAGGACTCGGCCACCTCGGAGCATGATTCAGTAAACAGGGAAGATGGGTGTAAAGCCTGCCAGAATCATGACAGCGGTAGCATCATCTCTGCACAGGACAAATTAGATTAGTTTGGGGGTTTTTTAAATCATGGAAAGTCTAGTTCCACCCAGACCTCTGCTCTTCTCTGCCCTTCACCTCCTTGTAGGCCATCTCCTAGGGCACCTGTGTAGTCCCAGCGTCCTTGAGCCATCTTGGAGCTTCAGACTGAGCCCTAGAGAGGAGTGCAGAGCATGGAGTTCCTTATCTCATGTTTGCCCCATCTACCCTCTAGGACCTGTTCTAACAAGCAGGAATTTAAATTGATGACAATTCCTGCTCCAACAGCCTTGATGCAGAACTTTCTTCTGCTGCCGTGACAAACCAGCCGCTGGCCCTCTTAATTATTATGTAATGCAAAGTAGGTGCTTATTATGTTAGCTTCCTGGCTGGTTCAACACGCACAAACACGCACAGCCCTCCCTACCTTCCCCACCTCTGTGTTAAACCCTTGAGCCCTGACTGTCTGAAGATGCTAGGGCTCTTCTTGAATTTCTGCAGCTCCTTTTTCTTCTCGCCCAGTTTCCTGAGCACCAGCCTGCCTTCCTGACAGTTGGTAGCAGTCTCCCCCACGCTGTCCCTTGGGGTTTTTTTTCCTTCCCAAGTAGAGACTCTGTCTTCCCAGGCCTCTTCCCTTGCTGTCTCCACTCACATCCCAGCAAGCCTGTGGGGACTCTTCCCTCTGAGCATTCTGCTGCCCATCGCTGAGGTAGAATGTACAGGAGAGATTGTTTTCCTTTCAGTGATCAATGTGGTCACTATGTGAGAAGCAGCAAATGATGCAGAGCTCTGACCATCATGTCCCTGACTGAGATTCCTGACTTTTTCTGTGAGATGGGAGAGGAGACTCATGGCCCTGCCCCAGAACTCTATTCTAGCTTTGAACCTGAGGGTGGAGCTGACCACCCTCAGTCCTTTCTGGTGACTTTTTCTCCCTTCCCAGCATCTGGCCTGGTCCCTCAGTACCCCTAGGAGGTGACTTCCAGCCCCAACCTGATCATCCATCACTTGGTTCTGCAACATTATCTGCACTTTGCACCTTGAGCTTTATTGTTTGACTTGCCTCTGGATCGTAAAGCCTGTCTATAAAACAATCTGTAAAACCTTCCTTCTCTTCATTCCTTGGCGAGTAGTCTTTACCTTCTACGCTGAGTTTAAGGATTGTGTCCTTAGGAAGCTTTCTGCACATCTCCCCCTTGAGCTAAGTGCTCACTCTGTCCTCTGGCAGGCATTTTGGGCATACTTGCATCATAACTTTTTCCGACTTCATTTAATTGATGCTTGTGCATTTAATTGGTGTAGGCTTCTTAAGGGCAGGGACCATGTCTTCGTTGTCCTTGAATCTCCAGACACTCCCACACAGTGGGGACTTAACCAATGTGCACTGAGCGGTAGGTTGTGCTCTTAGCACAAAGGATGTGTCTGCTCACAGGTGTCCAGGTGCCTGTGCTTCCGATGGGCCATTTGTACTTCTTAATGTCCCCATGTCACCTGGCCTTGTCTTTGAATCTCTCGCCCATACAGATGTACTTTCTATGTGTTTGTTGGTGTTCTTAACATTGAAAAAGCCACACCTCTTGGCTTTTTTGGTATTGCGTAGACCTGAGTATGTGTTTTATGATAGACAATTTTTCCCAAAGCGAAGGTATCTGAAAGAATTATGGCTGGTTTGCTTATTATATCCAGTAAGATCTTCGGAGCAACCTGATTTTTGTTGATACCCTATTCATTTTCCAAATAGTCCATGTGAAAAAAAATTGCTCTGTGTTACAGTTAAATTTTGAGTTTTACAAATGAAATCTCTGCCCAAGAACATTGTATCAGCCCAACTGGGTGCAAAAAGTTGGAACATAGTTTTGGAACTTACTGCTGGCCCATACCTCAAGCTCCCTGGAAACCACGATTTGTACACACACATGCATGATACTTAGTGCCAGAGAATTTTTGGAAGAGGCAAAGCAGCCTGGTGACTTCCTTTGGGAGTGAGCTCCACTTTGGAGAAGTGCCCAGCCAGGGTCTTTGCCAGGAGATAATTTCCCTGCAGTGGGAAACGTTCCTTCTCAGCTGGCACAATCTTTAAGAAGAAACCAAGCTGCCCACTTGGGCATTCTCTGCCTTGCTCTGAGACTGCAAACAGGCAGCTAATTTGGCAGAATGTGGAAGCTTTCACAGCTTATGGAAGGTGCTCAAAGCAAAATTAGATAACTTCCAAGCTCGTTTCAGTCTTGAGAAAAGGAACTTTTCACTGGTGCATTAGCTTCCTCTGAGCACTTACCAATGGTAAGCCCATTGAAGTGGATACACAGTAGAACCTTTGTAGGTGGCCACCTCCCTACACTGACCACCTCCTAAGTTGCCCAGGCATGCACCCCATGTATGTGTCAGTCCAGTAGGCCTAGTTCCTTATGTTGACCAATTTGTTACAGTCCCTTGGTAGCTCCACTTGCAGAGGTTCTACTATATTGAATAATTAAATTCTGAAGAGGAGAAGCATATGAGTTTCAAAGCCAGTTAGAGTCCAAAAGGTCAGAAGTCAGGATCATACTTGCATTCAGTGAGCCACTGAGGAGTGTCATCTGGGGAGCAAGCAGCCTGGATTGGGCTTTGGTCTACAGCAGAGCCAGCCCTGACCCCACTGCCAGAGGAGGCCTGGGCTCTGAGGATGGCTGAAGTCATCATCCATGAGGACAAGAAGCCAGATGAACAGTTCTTTAATCTTTTAATTTAATGTCTTCGTTATGTGAAAGTTAGAGATCACAAACAAGCAAAAAGTTACTAATGAGTTAACATGTTACTAAATATTCTAGCCTGTATCTCTTGTCTGTTGCACTGTCTACCCATTTTTCTCTGTGTGTTTGTGTGTGTGTACGCATACACATTTATATGTACATTTACATTTTACATCTTTACCAACATGAGTTCATACTAGACTTGTAAGCTTTTTTTTTTGAGACAAAGTCTCACTTTGTCACCCTTGGTAGAGTGCTGTGGCATCATAGCTCACAGCAACCTCAAACTCTTGGGCTCAAGTGATTCTCTTGCCTAAGCCTCTGAAATAGATGGGACTGCAGGCATCCACCACAACGCCCAGCTATTTTTAGAGACAGGGTCTCCCTCTTTCTCAGGCTGGTCTCAAACCTGTGAGCTCAGGCGATCCACCTGCCTCCACCTCCCAGAGTGCTGGGATTATAGGCATGAGCCACCACGCTCGGCCTTTTTTTACACTTAATATTTCTTTACCTCTCAAATATTGTTATATGTTATTGTGATATCTACATGATATTTCATTGTATGGATATTCCATATCTTATTTAACTTAAACTCTGTTGCTATTGCATTTTGTTATCTAGTTTTCAACTGTCACCAGCTGCTGGGGATGAAGAGATTTGTAGCTAAACCTTTGTGGTTTTCCATGTTTTTTTCCCTTTCCCCCCTTTCTCCGTTGCTTCTTTTCTCCCTTTACTAAACTAGGGGGATAAATACATCACGTTAGGGAGAAAATTAAAAAAAGAAAAAACATCAATAAAATCCTTCATTGCAGATGACCGTAAGCTTCCAGAGAACAGACCCAGAATCCAGTTTGCTGTCTACTCCCTGCACAGCACAGTACCGGGAGCTTGACAGAGCCTGACAAGTGTGAAGAAGGGGGATGCTTGCTGCCTGTCTCTTCAGAGCAGTGTAGGACACGCTTCAGAAGCAGAGTTTAGTCGTAGCCAGAGATAGTCTCGACACAGTTCCCACCTCCAGATGAGGTCATGTCCTCCTTGCATGTCCCACGAGGGAAGACCACATGTCCTCGCAGGCACAGTGCCCCACTAGCCACACTTCTCTCTGTTCTTTCTGCCCAGTTACTGCTACTTTATAAATTGTCTTTTCCTGTTTTTTCTTGTTGACCTTGAGCATGGGCGTTTTATACATGTAGTTGGCAGTATTTATGTTGCTGATAATTTGGTAGTTAGCCTGTGTTGTAGTTCATGGTTATTTACTGTGTTTATCTCTCTGTGTTTATTTTATTGGGCCTTACCATTTTTCAAAAGTTTAGTTTGTTGCAAGGCTGGTTTCCTCTCCAGTTTTTGGTTTCAGTTGTCTCGCCTTTTTATGGAGCATTTACTGACTTTACAGTTGCTATAGATTGCCTTAAGTGGCTTGTTGAGATGCACAGTCTCAGGGACTTGTGATGAAAGCCACTGAAAGAAGCGGGCTGCTTCCTCCATTAACTGAGATTAGTGTTAATTACAGACTGTGTTTTTCTGTTTGTTTCTTTTTTGTCCTTGAACATTATTCCACTGCGAGACATTTTAAATGATGAGCTCCTGTGTTTTTCTGTTTTCAAAGTAGGCAGAAAGACGAGCTGTTGAATCCAGAGAACAGGCTTTGTCCTGTGCTTTAGTTTGCCTTGTGGAGTGGCGTGCTACACTTGGGCTTCACTTGCTTTGTACTGCACAGTTTAAAGCTGAATTGTAAAGGTGAAATGATGAATGGTTGTTACCGGCAAGGGTGGAAGCCAGTAGATTTCCTTGGTCCTACCTGACAGCCTGGTTTTCCTTTGAGGGAACGTATTGTATTAGCTTGATTACATTGTCACCAGCTCTCTGTGGTGTGTGAACTCATCTGATTAGCTCACATGGGGGAGCCAATCAGGGGTTCCGGTCACACATCTCCATTCCTGCTCCCAGGTCTTTGCATATGCTGTTCCCTCCTTCAGGAAGACCTGTCAGTGTTTCCACCACTCGTCACATGACCCAGGCCCACATGGTCTCTCAGACCCACTTGAAGTATCACATCTGGGAAGATATCCCATGCCCAGTCCAGATTTCATCTCCTGGACTGTTGTCTCCTAGATCCTCCACCTTTCTGGTTAGCACTTTAATAGCTGGTAACTATGTCTGTTGGTGCAGCTGTTTATCTGCTCTTGGTCTCAGAAGTTGGTGGTGGATGAAGGCGTCTCATTTTCTCAATGTTATATACACACTTCTAAGTAGATGTTTAAGGAATACTTTTTGACTGAATATGGGTATTTGTGAATTGTTCTCCAGTAAGGCATTTCCTTCCTCCTCTTTTATCACAGACTGTAATTCTGACCTTGAATAGATGTTTCCTCAGTCAGCAACATCAGCTGTTTAATCACCATCAGTAACCCCCTATCTCATGACCTAACGTTAATTGTCATCATTGTTGGAAACAAACTGAAATGAACTGGAGATTGATGGAAGCAAAACAAAAGTGAGGTGATTGCTATAATCAAAGTAGATTAAAAAACAGATTTTAAAGGTAGTCTTGCTCATTATAAAATGAAATATTGTAAAAATATAGAATATTCAGAAATGAATGATCACAAATGTTGGTAATACTCCTACCAAGAAATAATGCTTTACATTGTAATATTTGCTTATATTTTAAAATAACATATATGGTACATCAGCTATAATTATCCATTATGTAGAGTATTTAAAAAAACCAAACTTGACTCACACAATACAGAGTTCTGTATTCCGTTCTGTCTCTTAACATTTTATTGTGATTTTTTCCAGGCCATCGGGCATGGTTTTTCATTCCATGTTTATGTCATAATTTAACTTTTGCTAATGAGAAAGGCCATTTGGAACTATTCATTTTTTTCTAACGTAAATTGTTGATGACATTGACATTAATTCTTGGTCTGTTTTGTTATTTTGTCAGCTAAATCTATACCCAGAATTCTTTGTTTGATGGCAGCTGCTGCTTAAACTAAAGCAAGTAGGGAAAGGAAAGGATGAGACTAGCAAAGAAAAGGCACAGCTGGGAGTGGCGGACAGGATGGCATAGGTATTCCCCGGATCTCAGAGATCTCTGTGACACAGAGGCACACGTTCCAAGTGTTGCCCGGTTAAGCATGTTGGCAGGTTGTCTTTTATCTTTCACATGCGTGATCTCAAAGGGGTGTAAAGTAGGTTTGCAAAGCTCTTCACTTCAGCTGTGTATTACCACGGCAGATGAAGTCTGGTGCATCTTTGCAAATCTTTTTTGTATCTTCCAATTTCCCTTCTCTGCTCGCTCTTTTCATTCTGCCCACAATGTGCAGCTTTTCTTTCCTGAAACTGATGTCTTCTTGGGCTACCCAGTGTACATCCCAACAAATTGTTCAGAATCATCTGCTGTGTTTATTTCCAACAACATGAGGTTATATGCAAAAATCATGGTGCATGTATGTTCTACAATTCCAGGATACTGATTTTCTGGTTCTGAAGCTCGTGCCACTAACTTCAAAACACTACCCATAGTAATCATTGTTGTTGAACCCTCCAGATACAGTCAGCCAGTGGGGGTTTCCATCCTTGAGGAGTCCCAGTGGAGCGGGAAACAGCCCTCACTGCCGGTGACCTGTAAGGCCCTGGCTCCCACTCAGGCCACAGCCAGTCACTTCCTGCTCCTCTCCTTGGCTTCGTCTGTTCTCGCCAGGCTGTCTCCCAGCACTCTGCCCACGTCATCGGCTGGTCTTGGTTTGGTTCCTGCCTCGTGTCAGCACCAGACACAATGTTAAAGTCACTCCCGTATTCCCTCTCAGTCGGTCCTCTTCCCCAACTTTGTTTTTGATAGAGCTTATCACGCAACATACTATTTATTAGTTTGCTGGCCCCTGCTCTAGAATAGAAGGTTTATGAAGGTTTCCTTTCCTGAATCCACAGTGCTTAGATGGTGATAGGAGCTGCACAGCATGGAGGAAGGGAAGCCTGCCCAGGAAGGTGCCCCCGAGAGAACTGGCCGCATTCTGACCACAGCCTGCTTCCAAGTTTTTCTTCTCATCCCTCCTCTTTATTTCTTCTAAGTGACATGACAGCCAGATGAAGCTCCCTCTGTGTGTGTCCAATTTGTCTTTCTTCTCTGCCTATCTTTCTTCCACTGGGTTTGTGCCCACCCTGTGCCCATCTGAACTCTGTTCATTTTTTGCGGCCCATTCAGACAACACTTCCTCTGCGAGGCCCCGTCATCCCTGCAGCTGCTGCCCCCGTCTCCTGCTGGTAACATGCCTTTCATATTGGGCTCATCATGTCCTGTGTGACTGATACTTGTGCAGGATTCCCTCTCTCAACAGTGCCCGGAGACACTTTGTCCACTCTTTATTCCCCTGGCAGTCCTGCCTGGCATCTAGCTGGGGCATGGAGAGCTTTGTTGTCTGTGTGGAGTGCGTGGCTGATAAAGCGGCAGGAAGCTTGTGGGTGGTGCTGTCTTCCTGTGCATCCATGGGAATTATACTCTGGAATGATGGGTTGTCTTTAACTTTGAGGAGGCTGTTGGTGGGATACAAACTACTGTGGTTTGGTTGAGGAAGTGGAACAG
>CAUYQV010008014.1:0-20757 GCA_963574575.1 Galagoides demidoff
TTTTTTTTGAGACAGAGCCTCAAGCTATCCCCCTGGGTAGAGTGCCATGGCATCACAGCTCATAGCAACCTCCAACTCCTGGGCTCAAGGGAGTCTCCTGCCTCTGCCTCCCAAGTAGCTGGCACCACAGGCGCCCGCCACAACGCCCGGCTATTTTTTGGTTGCAGCCATCATTGTTGTTTGGCGGGCCCGGGCTGGGGATTTGAACCTGCCACCTTAGGTGTACGTGGCTGGCGCCTTAGCCAATTGAGCCACAGGCGCCAAGCCAAAACATGAGAATTTTTAATACAATCTATTAACCAATATTCTTTTTAATGTCCTAATTATCCTAAATTTGGTTAACAAGAATCCCTTTCAGGCTGCTACTGTGTCCTTTGGACATGAGTCCATTTATCTCTGAGTTGTCTTGTTTCTTAGAATAACATATTGTCCTAGGCTCCCCTTAAACTTTCCCTTGCCTAACACCTGGAATTCACTCTTCCTTCCTCCATCCCTCCCTCCCTCCCTACCTCACTCTCTCTCTCTCTCCCTCTTTCTCTTTTTCTTTCTTTCCAGACAGAGTCTCACTCTGTTGCCCTAGGCTAGAGTGCTGTGGCATCAGCCTAGCTCACAGCATCCTCAAACTCCTGGGTTCAAGTGATCCTTCTACCTAGGTCTCCCAGAGTGCTAGGATTAGGGATGTGAGTTACTATGCCTGGCCTGGAATTGTTTCACAAAAGATTCTTTACTTCATTTAGAAGTAAAGAAATGAGGATCTGTTATGTGGTGTTAATTATCTTTATTGTTACTGAGATCTTGTTGCTCTTAAGCCCTTTGAGTGGACTAAGCTTAGAAATGAACAGAAGCAGGTACACACACATACATATGTGTTCTTGAATACTGCATTAGTACTGATATTTCTGACTAAAATTTAACATTGCAATTTTTTTACCTTTACAATTTTATATTTACATGTGTTTTTTTCCAACTGTAACGATTTTAATTCTTATAACACTAATGCAGGGGTCCTCAAACTTTTTAAACAGGGAGCCAGTTCACTGTACCTCAGACCATTGGAGGGCTGGACTGTGGGCTCTGGGACGAGTCGGCTGCTAAGCAGGGCAGGAAGAGGTGGCAAAAACACTCGGTGGGCCAGATAAATGTCCTAGGTGGGCCGCATGTAGCCCGCGGGCCATAATTTGAGGATGCCTGCACTAATGTATAATTTTGCTTATTTTGTGATAGACACTAACTGGCTTCAGAATTTTTGCTCTTGTGAGTATGTATCATCACAGAAACATGGGAATAGCAATACTATTATTATATTTAGCATTAAGTCCATTAAATGAAGTTTAATATTTCTTTGAAGTTTTTTATGTTTTTATCTCATAAAGAATATTCAAAATGCTGTGTTTGAAAAGCTGTTTGACCTATCATTTCTATTTTTTTCTTTTTTTGCAAAAATAAGCACCTATCCAGGCATGTGTGTATGTGGTATGTGTATTCTTGATTCCCTTTGCTTTTATACAAAAAGCTGTATAGTATACACATGCTTTGGCATCTTCCTTTGTTTGGTCAACGTATTTTGGACACTGGTCTATGTCAGTTCATAGAGATCTGTTTCATTCTATTTATTCAGCGATATGTACCCCATTGTATATATTTACCATGGTTTATTTACTAACTGGGAAGTGGATTGTTTTCAAAGAAATGAGTTAGCAATTTTATGTTCATTCATTTACAGTCCCTCTTACTCATCTATACTTTCCTTTGAAGTCGAGTCTTAACTAAATTTATCATCTTTTTATTTAACTGCTACCACAGATGCTCTTTCGATTCTTCTTGGGTTGTGACATATCCCCTCACATAAAATCTAATGTAACTATTTCTTACATGACTAGCTGTACCATATCCATTAAATAGATGAACCTTAGTTTCCTATTGTGGGAATTAAAATTGTGCCCACCTCGTGGAAGTTTTATGAAATGTATAAATTAGATAATTTATACAAAGAGCTTAGCAAAGCACAAAGTAATTTATTGATAAATATTATTATTATTTGTTAGTCAGTATAGCCCATATTAGCAGTGATATCTTATATTTCTTATTTTCTACTTTTCTAAATTGATTTACCCGTATGCCCTGAACACCTCCATAATTTTTTGCCTTTGTATCAGTGTCTTCAATGCCTCTTTTATTTCCCATCTCCATTTCTCCTGATTTTTCCCAGCCTTTTAGATTAAGTTAAATTTACATATTTCTTTGATTGTCCCACCTGGGAATTATCTCAATATTCATTAAACTAGAGTCTTCGATCATAGTACTCTTTTAAATTCAGCTTCCCTTACCATGCTCCTAACCTCTTTTCACTGTATGTTGTGAGCTTCTTTGCAGGCGGGATCTTTGTGTCTTCTCCCTTCTAGCATATTCCACTGTACAGATTAGAACATTAGTAAATATTAACTGGACCCAACAATGAAAAATAACTGTTGGAGATATGTCTTCTCTTTTAAAAATATGAGTAATAAATCACAATTTGGCATTTACTATTTCATTATGTTGTTGGTAAGAAATAGACATTGAACAGGGGTGGTGCCTGTGGCTCAAAGGAATAGGGCGCTGGCCCCATATACCAGAAGTGGTGGGTTCAAACCCAGCCCTGGCCAAAAACTGAAAAAAAAAAAAAATAGACATTGAACGAGTAAGTTAAATCACATGTACTTGTGCATAAGATTATGAACTATCCCTAAATATGAGTATGTACTGAATTTTTAAATTTATTTTATTTTGCTATGAGAGTTGAGAATGATAGATTTATCTTTTGCCAATAAGTACAGATATTAGAATTAGTTGTGCCATTATTTGTTCTAATCCATATGAATATTATTCTTTCAAAAGGCTGTGCCTTTATTTGTCATACTCCTTTTTTTTTTTCTTTAAGACAGAGCCTCAAGCTATCCCCCAGGGTAGAGTTCTGTGGCATCACAGCTCACAGCAACCTCCAACTCCTGGGCTGAAGAGAGTCTCTTGCCTCTGCCTCCCAAGTAGCTGGGACCACAGGCGCCTGCCACAACGCCTGGCTACTTTTTGGTTGCAGCCATCATTGTTGTTTTGGCAGGTCTGGGCTGGATTCAAACCCGCCACCCTAGGTGTATGTGGCTGGCGCCTTAGCCACTTGAGCCACAGGCGCCAAGCGTGCCATACTCCTTTTTAAAGAAATTGTGAATATCACAAATCAGGGCAATAACCTTTAACCGAAATTACTTCTTCAGGAATATGTCAAAGCTGGTGGCATTCTTCAGGAAGATATTTCTGAAGCTTGTCTAATTGTGGGAGTTAAAAGACCTCCAGAGGAAAAATTAATGTCCAGGAAGACTTATGCATTTTTCTCTCATACAATAAAAGCTCAGGAGGCCAACATGGGCTTGTTGGATGAGATTCTAAAAAAGGTAATTAGTGATCAATATTCATTAATCTTAATATACAAAAATGTTGTGTTTTTACTTTTAACTCTCAAGCAGAGATTTAGTTTTCTTTAGCGTCTAGGAAGTACATCACATCATTCACTTCAGTGGGGTGGTGATCTCTGAGTTAGTGCTGGAAGGTTCTGCCACTCTGTAGGGCTCCACTGCGGTACAGGTTTAGAGTTTATAATATGAGGAACTAAACATATTTCATTCCTTTTAAAAAAGCTTTTATCATTCTTTCCACTTTGTTACCAATTCACAGGCCAATTGGTCAGATACTACCAAATGGAATTCTAGGGCTGAGAAGAACCTCAGGGGTCATATCACCTGCCCTGCTGTACTTCCAATAGCGTTTAGAGAACTTAAGTGACCTGACGGTATTGCACAGCTCTGTGGTGCCAGAACTGGACTAGAGATGATTTTTACATTTATTAACATTCATAATGGAAAAAAAGCATTTTTTGAGATATACAACCTATAGAAAAACTATCAGCTGTTTACAATACAGGATTTTCATTCAACAAATATTTCCTGAATGGTTATAACGTGTGGACAATGTTAGTTGCAGTGAACGAGCAAAACAGTTAAGCATCCCTGTGTTCACAGAGCTTCTGTTCTAGTGGGAGGACACCAATGATAAATAAGACATCCTGTGTGCCTCTTGGCAGTATCTGTGATGCAGATAAATATATTAGAGGAGAAGAGCAGTGCTGGGCCCTGGGAGTGGACGATGCTATCTTAAATAAGGTGGTCAGGGAGGGCCTGGTGGTGAAGGTGGTGTTTGAAGAAGGTGAAGGTCTAACCTATGTCCATGTGGGAAGAATGTTTGAAGCAGAGGGAATAGTAGCGCAAAGGCCAGAGGATTTGGGGGTGAAGGGTTGGAGAAGATCATGTTCTAAAATGCCTGTGCTATTGGCCATGTAGCCATCACTGCAGGTGGCAAAAAGAGAGAAAAGCAGATAAGGTGGCTGTTAGGCTAGGCTAGCCTAAACTCCGGGTCACAGATGACGATGGCCGGCACCTGGGCGATGGAAGCAGAAGTTGTGATATATGCACAAATCGTGGATGTATTTTCATGGCAAATCCTATGAAATAAAGCTGAAATATGAGGAAAGGAGAGGAGTGAGGGAGGACTTGGTCCTGAGTTACTTGAAGGAGTTTCCATCAGTTGAGATGGGGTTGTTGTAAGAGGAGTGTGATTAGATGGGAAAATCAAGGGTTGAGTTCATTCTGCTGAGGTTGATATGACATTAGACACTTAAGGGCACAAGCTAAATGGACTAGTATGTGAGCTGGAAGCCCAGGAGGACATTTCCTCCTGCCACACGCCTTGTAGTTGTCAGAGGCCAGACAGCATCGGAAAGTGAGTGTAGGCAGTGAGTGTAGTAATCTAAGGTCCATCTCCTGGGGTAAGGATGTTAGAACTTTAGAAATTAGAATTTCAGATGGGGACAAAGGACAAGAGAATTCACGAATGTTAAAAGGAATAGAGGAAAATATATTTTATATAGGACTATAGAAAAACTTTCCAATTAATTCCAAATCTCCTAGACCTAGTGGTAGTTACTTTGCAGTGTTTATGAAGAACAGATTCAAAAGTAATTAATGGAAATAATATTATAAGAAGAAGGTTCTGCCTTAAGCAAATGAAATGTTTAAAAGTACTTTAGAAACTATTATTTTTTTTGGTTATATGAACTTTTTTCATTAGAAGTAAATTAATAAAAACAGATCTGGCAGGGCTGCTTTTTTGGCAGCATTTTCTAATCAATTACTTGAAGTTGGATGAATGTTAAACATTTTTAAATTCATGAACATGGTAAAAATTGTCTGATCTTCAAGGACATAAAATGCCTGGTTAACATATTGTATTTACTATCTGTCAATAGGTTTTAAAGGTGGACTAATAAAACTTCCCTAAGAGAGATGAAACATTTCTAAGGAAAGAGATATGCAGCCACTTGCTACTTTTTAAATGAAGTTTACCTGTAAGAGAGTGGAGAGAGGAAGAGAGAAAGCAGGAGAGAGAGGGAGAAGAAGGAGTGGGGAGAGGGCACTTGTGTTTGAACTTTAGAGGGAGTGTTAATATTTTTAAGGCAGAAGAGACTCAGGTGTATTTAGAATGGCCGAGAAGCAGTGTAAAGAGGTATTACGCAGGAAAGATGTCCTAGTTCAAAAAGAGTGGTCCTGGAGAATGTAAGAAAAGCTGGGATCTAGCTCCCAGGGATTAGTCTCTGAAGGGATCTCTTTTCTTTGAGCGCAGAAGGAAAGGCGTGAGAATGAGTGGGGCTGTAGATAGACTTGTAGATGGTGGGTAGGGGGCAAAAAGTTAAAGAAAATCCTACATATATTATTTTATTGTCTACCTTCAAGGGGTGTTTAGCACCTGCTAGGATCATTCCTATTCTTTCATCTCTAATTACAAACTTCTAATTGGTTTTTGGCATTTTCTAATATTTCTTAGTATACCTGATTGTTAGCAAATCGAGATGTGTGTAAGAGGAAAGTATGTGAAATACTTGCTCACACATGTGCTTTACTCACTGATCTTAAGTGTAACAGGTCTAGTTGAAAAACATTTTTGTCTTTTCCTTAGGAAATTCGACTTATTGATTATGAGAAAATGGTGGATCATAGAGGTGTACGGGTGGTGGCGTTTGGACAGTGGGCCGGGGTGGCAGGTAGGTATGCCATAGCTTCTCTGTCACCCACTTCCTGAATTTGCCTGGAGAATAACTGTGCATTTTCTCTTTTCTGTCTGAAGAGGATAGGCTTGTTTATTTCCAATCATAAAAATAAGAAACGCCAGTATGCTGAAGGGTGAGGAATATCAGCAGAACGGAGATAAATTGTTAAAATGTACTTCATTGTAAATGTTTAAAAGAGAGCGGGAAGAAGGATCACAAGTAGGAACAGGCTCTGACTTTTTAGATAATTGCGTTTGGACAGTCAGAAGGAGAGGTGAGTTTGATAGTGAGATATTGGGAAGGAGAAGACAGGGGAAAAAGGAAAGGGAGAAAGGTGCAGGGGCAGGACCCGGCAGAGAGCATTCTAGAAGGGACAAGAGCTAGAGATTGCTGAAAAACGGTCTGCCTTTGTCCCGATTAGTCCCTGGGGCTTTATTTACTTGAGAAACACCACAGTATGTCATCGCTCTGGATGAGATTAGAATACTTGAATGTCTTATAAGCCCAGTCGTGATTTTGATGTTGTTTGTTTGGGCTTGTTATATAAAAGTGGAGGAGTCCTCAGTGTGTGTCAGTGATCATGTCACTGTTGCTTCATCTTGACCAGTCTGCCTTTGCCTCTTTGGGATCAAACTCATATAAAAAAAATATGGTCAATGGTATACTTTTTAGCTGTGTAAGAAATAAAATCACTTTGAATCTTAGAGTATTTATACAAAGAGCACTCTTTCACCATTCATTCAAAAAATTCTCACTCAAATGTAGTGGGAAAAATTTAAAATATTAAATACTTTTGGAAATGAACAATCTCAGAAAATCCATACATTTGACCTGTTGTAATACTGCAATTCACCTGCTTCTGAAATAGTAAATAAATCTAAGCATAATTTTGAAACTTATAAAATTTTTTGACTTAAAACCAACTCTCAAAAAAAAAATAAAATAAAAATAATTAAAAAAAACCCCAACTCTCACCTCATACCTTTCCTTACCCAACACACAAATCATGTCTGTTAAAGTAGCATAATATTATATTTCTTCATGTGGTAGGAGTAATAGGCAGATCTCTGATGACTGCTCTTTTCAAGATTTACCCAAATGAGGGTTTTGTTTATCTGGTGAGAGTTAATACTTCAAAACTAAGAGATTTATTCAGAAGTAGCACCACATCTGTGCAAAGAATGTGGTTCTTATATTTAGAGAGGTATTCAGGCAAGTAAACACACAACTACCATCAGTGCTAATTAGTATAAAAAGGCATTTAAGTAGACTTGGTTGTTGGAGAAACTTCCTTTAAAAAGTACCTTCAAAGCTGAGATCAGAATAATGCCTCTGCCATCTGAGGCATTAGGGAAGAAGGAGCATGAAAGTACACAAAGCCCAAAGGAAAGGGGGGGAGAAGCAATTTTGAGGAATAGTAATAAGTACTATTAGCGTGTAAATGAAGAAAAGGACAGGCAAGTTTTAGAAATGTCTAGAAAGTATGATTCAAGGATCTGATGACTGGGTGGAGGTGAGGGTGAGAGGATGAGGGGAAAGTTCCAAAGATGACACCCAGGTTACTAACCAGGGCCATGATTCAGTTCTCTTAGTACTGACAGGAATGGAAGAAGAATTTAGGGGAAGATACTAAGTGAGCTCAGTACAGGGCATCATAGATTGCAAGCTAAGTTGCTGTAATGAAGAGACCCCATAAAACTGAGCTTGAATAGGGTTGAAGGCCAGAGGTGAGCAGTCCGGGGGTGGTGGGAGGAAGGAAGGATCTGCTGTTGCCAACACGTCGCTTTCATTTTCAACATGACCCTTCTGGTTGCTGCTATTCCCTAGTCAGTGCAAAGAGGAGGAAGAAGGGGAGGCAAGCACTTTGCTTTTATGGATCAGATCCAGAATTTGAATGTATTATTTCTACTCACATGCACTGGTCACAGCAGATTGTCAAGTGTAATCTGTAACTAGGCCACAACGGGTGCTGCTGAAATAGTGTGCTTTGCCTCAGTCCATGGGTGACTAACTGGGACGTATTACACTGCCATTAAGCAACTAGAAAGCTGGGTAGCGTTGTATAAAAAACAATGCTTTCAGACATCAGACAAGAGGTAGTACAGACTGTGATCCCCCATAGACGGAAAACAAATGAGGTGAGCTCTATGTCCTTCCTGGTTGTCTGGAGAAATTTCCAGACAATGTGTATATGGGGAGGTAACACAAAGTCTGGGGAACCAGCTGACCTGGGAAGCATGAGGTGACTAGAATTGACAACAAATATACCAAGTAGGAGAGAGCTAGGCAGAAGTGTTGCAGAAATATGCTTAGAGTCTTGTTGAGTGGAGGGTGAAAATTCACGATGAGACTGGGGAAGAAACCATTTGAAGGAAAGAGCAGTTCGCTGGGAACTCTATGCCAAACTGTTCCCAGAGTTTGTTGCATCATCCAGGATGGAAAGAATTCATTGTATATCTAGAGCATTTAGCAAAGCCCTGAATTATGTGGCTAAATTAGCTTTTTTTTTTTTTTTTCCCAGTTTGTGGCTGGGGCTGGGTTTGAACCCGCCACCTCTGGCATATGGGGCTGGCACCCTACTCCTTTGAGCCACAGGCCCACTAAATTAGCTTTTAATAAAGAATGCTCTAAATTCACCCTTATGAAAGCTAAAAAATTAGTCTTATAGTCTAAATTGAGAGAGAGGTATAATTAGCAGGTAAGGAAGTTAAAATAGAGATTACAAAATTATTAATGTGCTTAAGTTTAAAATGTAAACATGAACAAAATAAGGAGAGGAATAGAGGAGATATCCATCTATGTGTGTCAATAGACACTACAGAAGAAAATCTATGTATCTTCTCCCTGGACATTATTCATTGTACATTGTTAATTGTTAGATTTTGTTGTTTTCCTTTTAGGAGGGCTGGGCTTCTGTCTGATAGGCAATTATCTGTGGGTTAAGTTGATCATTTAAAAAAATTATTTCAGACTATTATGGGGATACACAGATTTTGACTACATAATTGGCTTTTGTGCAGACTGAGTCAAAGTTTTAAGTGCCCTTTACTCAGACGTTGTGTATTATACCTGTGAGGGGTGAATTCACCCATTCCCTCCTCCCTGCTCCCACCTGTTTGATTTTCACTGAGTTTTTCTTCCATGTGTGCACAAGAGTGTTGATTGATTTAAAGCTTGTTTTCCTTTTTTCATCCCTTCTTTCCTTCTGGGACTCCAAATACATGTGTATTAGATCACTTGATCACCACTGGTCACTTGAATCCTGTTTCTATTTCTCAGTCTTTTATTCTATCTTTGTTTCATTTTTTTTTAGTTTATAGTGCAATGAGGTTGCAAAAAATAGCTCAAATGCCTAAATAAATAAACAAAACTTTTCCACATTTGGATAAAAATTATAAGTCCACAGATAAGTGAAGCTCAATAAATCCCACTCCCACCTCTCAAAAAACACACACACACACACACACACACAAAGAGAAATAACAGTAAGATCATCATGATTAACTTGTTAAAAAGAGTGATTAAGAAAAAATTAAAAACACTCAATGAGACAATGAAACTCTATCTTATGGATCAAGTAACAAAGACAGGAAACATTGCAAACTTTTGGTCAGAAACATTTCCTGAGCCAGAAGGAAATGGAACATCTTTAAAGTGCTGAAGGAAAGAAAAAGTCAACTTTGAGTTCTATTATTTTTCAATGATATCTTTCCCCCAAATGAAGATGAAATAAGAACATTTTGGTCAAATGAAAGCTGGTACAATTTACTGCCATAGAAGAAACATTAAAGAAAGTTCCTCAGGCAGCAGTTCAATGAAATCAGTTGGAAAACGGTAAAGAATAAAGAACACTAGAAATGCTAAAATGTAAATAAATATAAAATACATTATCTTTTCAAATAGGTATATTAAAAAAGTTTAAATAGATAAATGATAGTTTCAAACAATACAGTGTATTATGGTATTTGTAACATATGTAGAAATAAAACTTACACCACATATAGTACAAATGACAGGAGAAGGGAAACAAATATACTTTTGTAAGTTATTTATTATACCTGAAGGGATATAATGTTCTTTGATAGTAGACTATGATTAGGATACATATTGTAAGCCAGAACAATCACTAAAACAAAGGAAAGCGCTATAAGTAATGAGCCATCAGTGGAGATAAATATCACACAAAAAAACGATTTATGCAAAAATAGAAGGAAAAGGGGATAAAAAAGAACATAGGACAAATGGGGCAAGAAGAACACAAATAGCAACTAACTAGCTTTATATTCAGCTATACCAATAGTTATAGTCACGGCTTAAAAACTGCAAGTTTAAAATGCTAATATGGTAAGACCCAACTCTATTCTACTTACTTTAAATATGAAGAAAGATATGTTAAGAAAAGAAGTACTATGCGAATTTATACCAGACAAACACTAATAATAAGCAAGCTAGAGTGGCTATGTCAAAACAGAGCAACTAGATTTGAGTAGAGTTCTGAACAAGGACTATTACCAGGGATAAGGTGGGATATTTCCAAAACATGAGGGGTCAGTTCTCCATTTCAACCATAAATGTACATGTACCTAATAACAGAATTCCAAAATACATGAATCAAAAACTGACATACTAAAAAAAAAAAAAAGAAAAACAGATAAATCACCTAATATATTTGTACATTTAAACACTCTTCTTTCTACAAATATCACAACAAGTAGGCAGAACATTAGTAGGAATATAGGACACTTAACCACTATCATTCATGGGGATATAACTGAAATTTTTTGACCACTCCACCTTATTGTGATATACACATTCTTTTCAAGTTGAAGGGACTATTTACCCAGATAGCCCATATGCTGGGTCACAAAACAATTTTCAATACATTTAAAAGGTTTGAAAGCATACAGTGTATGTGCTGACTATAATAAAATTGACCTAGAAAATTTAATATCTGGAAAATTTCCAAATATTTGGATGATAAATTAATGTATGTTTCAATAGCCCATGGATTAGAAAAAATCAGAGGAAAAATGACTATAATCAATATAAGTCAGAGCATACTATAAGATAACTAAAGGAGTGCGATTAGGATGTTCCTAATACAAAGAAAAAAATTTTAATTGAATGAAAATTTAAAACACAGCATAGCAAAATTTGTGGGGTACAGATAAAGTAGCACTTATAAAGAAATTTGTAGCACTTAATGCTGTCATTAAAAAGATGGAAGTTCTGTCATTAGTGAGTTGAGCCTCCACCATAAGAAGCAAGAATATGAAAGAGAAGCCAAAAGCAAGTAGAGAGAAGGAAGTGATGAAGATAAGAAGAAAATAAATAAAACCAAAATAGAAAAAAAAATGGAGAAAAATCAATGAAACCAAAATCAGGTCCTTTAAATATCAACAAAATCAATAAATGTCTAGGTAGACTGATTTTAAAAAAGAGAGAGAATGCACTATTTACTAATAAGGAATGTGAGAGGGGACATCACAGTATATCTTACAAATATTAAAAGGATATGGGAATATCATGATTAGACCAATAAATTTGATAACCTCGATGAACTAGACAAATCCTTGAAAAACATGAATTATCAAAATCACCTCAAAATGAAGTTAAAAACTTGAATATCAAAATAAAAAATGAATTTCACAAATAGTATATTTATACCCGGGAAAATTACTCAGGCACAAAAAGGGTGACTTAATGCCTTTTGCAACAATTTGGATGGAGCTGGAGACCATTATTTTAAGTGATGCATCTAAAGAATTGAAAAACAAACACCACATAAACCCACTATAAATTGGAACTAAGTGATGAACACACATGTATATCAAGGGCCATAAATCTCAAAGGAAATCAAGGGAGGAGAGGGGGGAGTGGATGGTCAAAAACCTACCTAACTGATACAATGAACACTATCTGGGTGGAGGCACCTTTTAAACCCTGACTTGAGCGTAACCAATCTATGTAACCAAAAATATTTGTACCCCCATAATACTTTGAATTTTTAACAATCCACTAGTAGACACTTATCAAGACAAATGCAATCCTTTATATAAACAACTTTTTACAGCGGCTCCCTGTATAGTAGCCTGGAAACAACCCAAATATCCAGCAGAAAAATAAATGAATTGTAAACAGAAAATAAAAAAATCTCTTTAGCAATAAAAAGAAATAACTACTGATACGCACAAAATATGTTCGGATCTGAAAAACATTATACTGGGTGAAAGCGAACACACAAGAAAAGAGTAGAGTCGATCCTTGAACAACACGGGTTTGAGCTGTGGGGGTCAACTTATTCATGACCTGCGAAACTCACGCGTACGGAGGGTCAACTCTTCATTCAGGTGAGCTCCTCAGGGCTTGAGTGGACATGGTATTCTCAGGACTTGGTATACATGGGGGGGTCTGGAACCTGTCCCCAGCATGTACCAAGGGATGACTGTATATGCTTACAATTTCATTTATATGAAACTTGAGAGGAACCTACTCTGTATAAATAGAAAGATCAGTAGTCATCTGGGAACCAGGGGTTGGTGGAAATATTCTGTATATTAATTATGGTGGGAGTAATGCAGGTGTATATTTTTATTAGCAGTTAACAAACTGTACGCTATAAATTGGTGCATTTTATTGTATATAGATTATTTCTTTAAAGATTGACTTCAGAAAAGAGATAAAAGAAAACCTGTTAGGGGTGTGTGTACATTGTATGTGTGGTGCATGTGTGCGCCTGTGTGTGAGAGGGGGTGGGTCACGGGTGGAAAGTTCTATTTCTAAGAAGAAGGACAGAATGGATGCTGAGATCTGTGCTGCAGGCAAGCTGAGCCACCCAAGAACATCTAAACTGAACATAATTAAGGCAGCTGGATACTCTACTAATCAAAAGCAAAATCTGTGTTGGCAAGACAGAATTGGGGTCATCCACACAGAGATAGTACTTGAAATTTAGGACTGGATGAGATTACCTAAAAAAAAAAAAAAAGTAGATATTAAAGAGCATAGAGCCCAAGGTAGAATCCTGAGGGTGAATCACAGAAAATGAATGGGCATAGGAAGAAGAGTTTACAGAAAGGAAGGATAAAAAATTTGAGTTAGGGATGCTGAGGAAAGAAAATGTTTCAACAGTGAGGGTTCTAGGTGGCCAAATACTTCTGACCAAATCTGAAAATTGTCCACAGAGTTTAGCTGTTTAGATCACTAAACAGCTGGTAGGGGCTCTTGAGTCAATGGTGACCTAGTTTTTGTTTGTTTATTTCTTTTTGGTATAGAAGGGACTGGAGCATGTTCAAACGTTGAGAAGAATGAACCAGTAAGGAGGGAATAATTCAAGAATGAATTTTTTTTTTTGGCCAGGTGCAGTGGCCTCGTGACTGTAATCCTTAACCCTCCAGAAGGCTGAGGAGAGAGAATTCCTTGAGCTCAGAAGTTCAAGATCAGCCTGAGCAAGAGCTAGACACTGTCCCTACTAAAAATAGAAAAATCAGTCAGGCATTGTGGTGGGTGCCTGTAGTCCCAGCTACTCGGTAGCCTGTGGCAGGAGGATTGTTGGACCCAGGAACTGAGGTTGCTGTGAGCTAGGCTGACACCATGGCACTCTAGCCTGGGCAACAGAGTGACACTGTCTCAAAATTAAAAAAAAAAATTTTTTTTCGCTGGCGAAAAGGATGGGATCTGTAGGCAAGGTCAAAAGACTGATCTTAGATAAGAAGAGGAACACTCTTCCCATTTTATCCGAATTGAACTGAAGATGGAAGAAACAGGTGGGCATGCAGAGAGGCTAGTGTGTTTGATGACAGAAGTTGAAGGGATGGAATAAATCTATTGAAGCTCCTTCCGTATCTGAGATGCTGTGGTCTGGGCCTTTTCCGGGCACTAAACAGGTTAGAGAACTGGCTGAGAGAGCAGCTTCTATGTCTACCCTCCCCAACTAATGGTGTTTGTATTGGTCTGATTCTGCAATAGGGATGATCAACATTTTACACGGAATGGGTTTAAGGCTCCTTGCTTTGGGACATCACACACCTTTTATGGTGAGAGATGTTTATTTTGCTTATTTTTCTCGAACATACATATCTCACTTTGAGAACAGAAAAATGTCTCAGCTGGTGGACTGATGTGCATTGTATGTGCTTGTTTTCAGCACATTGGTATGGCTCATAACTACAGGAACAGCAGTCAGGCTGTGCAAGCTGTCCGTGATGCTGGTTATGAAATATCTCTGGGGTTGATGCCAAAGTCCATAGGGCCCTTAACATTTGTGTTCACAGGGACTGGTAATGTATCTAAGGTAAACTTCACCTGTCATCCTTCCCTAAAGCAGCCTGAAGTTCTGAAACTAACCCAAACGATTGGGGCATTTTTGTAGACATCTCAAATAAAATGAATGAGTATTCTACTTTTGGTACTTTCCTTACCAGTGTATTTTTCTCATAGACATGTGACACATTTTCTTTGCTTATAGTTGATTCTAAGCTGAGAGACTTGAAATACTTTATTCTTTCTGTCTTTCTTTTCTTTTTTTGAGCGAATTCACTGTTAATAGTGTAAAGATCTGTTCAGATGTGATCTGTTTTGTCTCCTTCTCTTAGCTGTCCAAAAGTTTGGAAGTGACCACAGGATGTACATTTTTTAAGAGCACTTGGAGATTTGCCAATAAGATGTTAGGACGCTTAATTCTTCCTAACATCTTCTTAATTCTTCCTTGTGGAGTGGTTTTGAGAATGCATTTGCAATTTCTTGTAGAAACTTGTACTTATAAGTTTATTGTAAACTATAAAATAATTTACAAATAGGACATCACTGACTGTTATATTGTGGGGTAAGCATCTGATTTTTTTTCTTTTGTAGGAAGTATAGTTTCCTGATTTGAAATAATTTCTGTAGTGGAGCAAAAAGTAAATAGGAGTATTTTATTGTGCCCTCATTTCTAAGCATTCTTGTTGATACTCTGAGTGACTTAAGTAAAAAAAAAAAAGTTAAAGCCTTTTCTAAAGTGTCCTGTTCAAACTGGACTAAAGTCTGGTTTGCAGACTTCCTGTAAGCAGCTCATCTGTACAGCTGTACTGCAATTCTTGTTACCGGCAGGGCATGTGGGGCTTTATAATTTGGGGAGAAATGAGCTAAAATCTTTGCAGGAAATCATATTGGTTCTATCCTAATGATTTTGGGATTCTTACTCATGTATTATTAATAGGGAGCCCAAGAGATCTTTAATGAGTTGCCATGTGAATATGTGGAGCCCCACGAATTAAAAGAAGTTTCCCAAACTGGAGGTAAGAGGCAGGGAATGACCGTAGCTTTCCCTGTTTTTTAACAGTCTCTGTTATAATGTTTTATCACCTTACATCTTGATCATTTGTCATCCACTTTTGCTAATTTCTGTCTCCTCTGCAAGACCTCAGGAAAGTGTATGCAACGGTGCTAAGTCGCCATCATCATCTTGTCAGGAAAACAGATGGCGTCTATGATCCTGTAGAGTATGACAAATATCCTGAGCGCTACATAAGTCGCTTTAACACTGACGTGAGTATCCCATTCAGCTTTAAGACACACTGTAGTGAGGTTGTCTTCAAGGAGAAATGTCGTGAATGTGTAAATCGGCATTCACTTCTGTTGTGAGTTCTTGGGTATCATGGTTTGGCTTTACGACTTGTCATCTGCTCTGTTGTTCAGAGCAACCTGTGTTGCGTGGGTTTGGTGTTTCCATGGGTGTGCCCTTTGCTTCACTGCCTCTGTTTCTGCTTCAGGTCTACATGTGCCCAGTATCTCTAAACCATTTTCTGCAGATTACTGGTTTCTATATTTATCCTGAACTAGTTAGCACTGTTGGGAAAGCACGATGCCTGTGAGGTTAGGGTCTCTAGGTTTATCCCTTATATGGCCACATATTCTAACTGAGCTGACCATGTTTAAATACATATCATTGATTACAGGGGACCAGGGTGAAATACGTGTGGCTATGTGAACACGTATCAGACCCACGGTAGGAGAAAGCTCCCTAGAAATCAAATTCTTGTGATGGGGACACACTGGTTTTATCTTAAAAGAAGTACAATGTATTTGTATATTCTGTAATGATTTGCCATGCAATGATCTTCCCCCACAATAAACCAAGAAACAGAAAGATAAACAAAACCAAAAATGCATGCACTTATTGTGAAAAGGAATACTTTAAATAATTTTAAATATGTTTGAACAACCTAGCATTTTTAGATTCTGCTATGAAGTTTAGCTGTTGTAGCATGTAGAATGGGTTAGGGAGAAGGACTCTTAACTTCAGCTTGACATGTTTGAAGGAGAAAAATGACGAAACTAGTTTTGAATGGAAGGATTTTGAATCTAGCAAATGTTCATCCCTTCTCTTTTCCCCCAATCACAGAAGTATTGGTGATTGGATGAGTCCTAAAACTTATACTGACCTAGTTACCATGTATGCATGTATGTAGAACATTTCTCCATGGTACTTACAAATGTTATCTGATTTAATCTTCACAGCATTCCTTTGAGGAATGGGGTATGTATTATCCCCATCTTGCAGGTAAGGAAAATAGAGCCCAGAGAAGTTGAGGTAGCATAATTTAGATCACACCCAACTGGTGACTAAGCTAGAAATAACATTCTAGGTCACTTGGCTTTCTGTCCTTTGCAGTTTCTTTGCTATGCAATGTATTATAGAATGAAAACAGTAATAATTTATGGTCATACGTTTCTCTATCATGGGGTAATTCTACACTGAAATCGGGGTGGGTATTTGCCATTTTTGCCTCCAAAGATGGCCCCACTGACCTGAATTAAAAGCAACATTGTCTCACCTCTCATGGACCTTACTGAGAGCGCTCCTTTAGCATGCTGTATTGAAACAGGCCATCTCTATTTGGTTGGACTTTACAGATTGCACCCTATACAACTTGTTTAATTAATGGAATTTACTGGGAACAAAACACTCCTCGCCTGCTAACTCGCCAAGATGTTCAGAGTCTCCTGGTCCCAGGAAAGTTCTTGGCTCCTGGTGTGGAAGGCTGCCCCACATTACCACACAAGTAAGGACTTTTCCTCAGCAGTGATGGCAATTTTCAGCAACAGCACTCCCTACTGGTGTATCAGAGGATATAACCTTCCCACAGGTCACAGGACTTGATTGTTGATTGACTAGCTGTCTGCTTTACATCCCCCGACCTCTGGGTGGCATTTTGCCTGTTCCCCTTCCCTCCTTCTTGAAACTCTCTTTTGGCTTCTGAAACTCCACATGTAGCTTCAAAGAAATATCCTCAGAGAAGTTGTCCTGTGTTTCCCCACTCCCATCTTTCCCTGGTCTGTTACTCTGGTTTTTTTTTTTTCCTAAATTTGCCATCATTTTATTCTTCTGTGTTTATTATTTTTTTCTTTCCTGCCAGAATTTAATCATATTAAGCAAAAGGTCCCTGTCTACTTTGGCCACAAGTACCTTGTCCACTGCCTGGTATAAGTGTTCAAACAATTTTTAAAATAAATAATTTTCAGTGTTGATCAATCAGTTGATCAATCGACGTTTGTGGAATACCTCATGTGCCTGGCACTATAATAAGCTGAAGGTTAAAGAGAGAAATGATATGCCATGAATGAAGAAAGCAGAAGCACTTGGCCCACACATCCTGGAAAGGGAAGAGCGAGAACAAGAGTCCCAGGTGGTAGGATGGTGCTTGACAAATAGGGAGCCACCAAAGCACAATTTAGGACACTGAATGGGACCGTCTAGCTCTACTACATGTTCATGTCAGCAGGTGGTATTTGGGAGTAAGCAGGAAAATTATGGAAGGCCTCCAAAAGCTGGACTGAGACTTCTGTTCATAATTCTGGAGATTTCTGTGCAATCACATATAAAATTATGTAGTCTTAAGCAAGGTAGAGGTAGCATAATTTTACCTTTATGAATTATTTGGAGGTGGCTAAGTAAGTTAACTTAATCTGTTGTCAATGATTTCTCCAGGAATTTCCCACTTCTGTTTCTTTCCTTTTTTTCTTTCTTTTCTTCTTGTGGAGACCAAAATCCATATTGGGCAGATGCTCTGTATCCCCGAACAGCACAGTCTCCTGAAGAATGAGCTGTAGGAAAGAGAGCCTAAGAGCCTGGACGATGTTTGGCAACTGCATTGAAAATTGTTCCAAGTTCCTTTAATTTTTATTCATTTTAGTCTCATTGGAGGCTTCAGAATTCCATCCTCTCATCTAAGTGTCGGTGCTATTTTCAGGCTTGTGGCAATATGTGACATTTCAGCTGACACCGGAGGATCTATAGAGTTTATGACTGAATGCACGACCATCGAGCGTCCCTTCTGCATGTATGACGCAGACCAGCATATTATTCATGATAGGTGAGCTCGCTATCACTACTCTAAAGCACTCAATGCTTTACACTTTTTAATGAAGCTCTGCAAATTTGGAGAGATCTTCTCGAACATTTTAAAAACTTAGTGGAAAAAACACATGCAAATTTGAGCGCTTGAAGTGCATAAATGATATTTCAAAGAAGGGTGGGCTGCCAATGAAGGAAAATGTTTTGTGTGAAAAGTCTCATTTATTTTGTTATATACTTTTGTGCAAAATTACAAAGGAAAAAGGAACACATTTAGTGGAGTAGGCACCTGGAAAATGTAGGGCTTGCAAATGACTTTTTGTATAACTGAATCTGGAGTATTGCTTCCCCTAGTGTCGAAGGCTCCGGAATTCTGATGTGTTCCATTGACAATCTGCCAGCACAGCTTCCAATTGAAGCTACAGAGTATTTTGGAGACATGCTTTACCCTTATGTTGAAGAAATGGTAAGCAGACTGGTAGCATCTGCCACAACTCTTTGGCTTTAAACAGAATTATAGCATAATCTCATACACGTTCTGGTCTTCTGTATCCAAGAAATCTGTTGTAAAATGAAATGCCAGCCCTTCCCTGAAGTATTTACTGATCCTCTTTTATCCTACATGTTCTGCTTACTTGTCTCATGGGGAATATAATTATATCACTTCCTTTATGCTTAATTACAATTACATATTTTATTAAGAATGTTCATGACATGAGATAAGACTTGCTTTGTTTTCAATTCTTCCTTGTCTAGGTCAGTTCTTACTGGAGCATTCTTACTATGATGTGATTAACACATTTGAAAAATGAGAAATATAGACAATTGCATTGGATTTTGTTCACCAATGCGTAGCTATGTTGAGGTCATGTGTTTTTCTTCTGTGATCAGTGATTGGCGAATGACATTTTCTTTACCAGAGAAAACCTTTTTTATTTCAGTGTTTATCCTAAGCGTTCATTTACAGCCCTACTTTATTTCTATCACTGATGGTTATCTGCCTCAGGCAATGATTTTCAAGGTATGAATAATGGCTCTTGTTCTGTACATCCAGACCTTCACTCATGAGCTCTCACACCAAAATGGGACAATAGTTGGTGGGGTAAGAATAGCTAAGACATCAAGTCTGTGATCTTTTCTTTCAAATATAATTCCATAACGACCTTTTGTTTTTCTGCTTGGAATACGTCAGCAGAGAGACACAGCAGGCTTTAGAAAATGCAGGCACCAGGCGTTATCATGGCTGGGCATGATTTCGCACCTACAACATGCCAGGCAGTGTTCATAGTACTTCGTACATTTTAATTCTAAATTCTCATGAGGACCCTTTTAGGCAAGTATCATTGATGAATCCATTTTACAGATTATGGAACTGAATTATAAGGAAGTTAAGGCTGAGAAGGATTATTTATGCAGGATGGGGTGTGCAATGTGTGTGGAGTTGGTGCTGAGGGATTAAAAGCAGCATGAGAAGGAAAATACAGATGTCAGACTTTACTGGAGATATCAGGGTGTTTTATTGCCTTGATCAGGGTACTCCCTTCTTTTCTGAGCTACAAATTGTGCATCTGTATAATGACATCATTGTAATATGTAATCTTAATTGTTTCTCCAGTTCTGACATTCTGCATTTGTAAATATCTAAGTGGCTGAAATGTGTGTTAAAGAAATGTAATGGTAAATTTACCAGATGTTTACCATTTTTAATGCTATTCACTTATTTCCCTTTGGCATCATTTCCCTGAAGACTGAATACATTACCCTCTCACTGCTTGTAATAGAGGTTTGCTGGTGCAGATACTCTTTCCTTAGTTTGTGAAGGTCCTCTCATTCTCTATTCTGCTCATAAGCCCTTTCTGTGAATCTTCTATTTCAGATATTTTCATTTCTAACATTTTCATTTGGTTTCTTTTTTTTAAAGATGTATATATTATCTCTCTGTTGGGTTTCTATCATTTCATTTATTATATGTATATTTTTTCTTTATTACATGGAGTATAGTTATCAAAAGCACTTTACAATCTTCATCTCATACTTCCAAAGCTCTGGGTTAACTTGGAGTTAAACTTTATTGATTTTCTTTTCCATTGAGGATGGATCATAGTTTTCTGGTTTTCATAAACTGAATAATTTTGTGTTGTGTCCTAAGTCACGTGGTTGTTATGCGATAGAGACTCTGGATTATTATTTTTCTCTGAAAAGGGTTGTTGTTTAAGCAGACCATTAACTTGGTTAGACTCAAACTGAAAACATGTCTCACTTGGGCAGGAGCAGAGCTTGGTAAAAA